>PVIC010013522.1:0-37943 GCA_004025085.1 Thryonomys swinderianus
CGGTGATAGTCTCAAACAGATGCCCTAAAGGTATTCTGTATTCAAAGAAAACTATATACAGGTTGAAGAACTTTTATTCAAATGCTTGGAACTAGAAGTGTTCAGGATTTGCAATTTTTTCCAAATTTTAAAATATCTGCATATACATAAAGAGCCACCTTGGGGATGAGACCCAAGTCTATGGAGAAAATCTGTGTAATCCATGTAATAGTTTTGATGCGCCTGACGTTGGCCGTGACCAGCCCATGAGGTCCGGTTTGGAGCCCTGCACCTGTTCATCGTGCTGGTGCTCGGAGTTTCGACTGTGTACCGTTCCGGATACCGGGTGTACAGATGAGGGATCTTACCCTGCACATAGCAAACTTCCTTTTCCAGTGACGACCCCTCCAGGTTTCCAGGGCTCTCCGTTAGCGCCAGCCTCCTCAACAACACAATGAGGACAGTAGTTTCCTCACTGAGGATGGTGCAGGGGGCTGGTTCGGCCAGAGCGCTCAGCACGGTAGATGGCAGACAGCCTTGCTCAATAAAACAAGCTACCATTTCTACTTCTACGATGTTTTAAAAGGAGTGCCGCGCTCGCTGCGGCCGGAGCCGTCCCGGGACGTCCCGCAGGTCCAGGAGTGGCCGCGTCCTCAGGCCCGTCCTCCCCGCCTCACACTGCGCTTCGCCGACCATCCTGCTCTCGCCTTCCTTCTGCCCAGCGCCCCGAGCGGTGCAGGCCCCGAAGCCTCTGTCTCCTCCTTTGCCCTCCAGGGCGCGGGAGGCCACGGCGAGCCCTGGTCTGGAGCACATGACGCCAGAAGAAAGCGTGCAGGAGGCCTGTTCGGGCAGAGCAGGCGCACCCCGGGCGTGACACCCACGGACGCCCCCAACTTGCTCCGTGACACACTCCGTTCCCTGAGCCCTTGCTTTGTGACTAAATAATTGTCTGTTTAAAAACTGCTCCCAGGCAGAGTTTTCACAATACAAGTCAGTAAAGATCCGACTTGAGTAAGATCATCGAGTCCTTTCCGGAAGCGCCACCTTCTTTTCTGGGAGGCAGCTGACAAACCAAGTCCTTTTACCTGAGGCCAGGGGCGCAGATGACCTCGTAACTCAGCTCGACACACGATTGCTGAACAGACTGTCCTGTCCTCTGTCTTCTCCAGCACAGTTGCCTTGAAACGCTGGTACACGTGCAGGGCCAGGATTGGGCTGAACACCCTCTTCACGCTGTCACTGGGCTGCTGACGCCTGAGGAGATGCGCGGGCACTGTTTCCTCACCGCACCACACGAGAGCCTCCACAGAGCAGCGAGCAGAAATCAGACGGACGTGCAGACGCCTCTGTGCCCAGACAGCAGGCACTGAGGCGATGCCTGCATCGGAGTGCGCCGATGCCAAATGCATGCCCAGTGCTGCCAAGACGCTCTCAGGGCAGGAAAGTTACCCTGCCGCAGAAAACCCCATGAAAGCCTTAAAGGCCGCCACCGGTGAGACGAGGACGCCCGTCGACTCAGTGGGCCCGGAGCACAGCCCCGGCCTGAAGGCCGGCCACATTCTGTCATTCGTACGCTCTCGCTTGCGCTGGGCTTAGTCCCGCTCATCTTGAGGGCAGACACGGTGACACCAGGGGGGACGCCGCTCTGCGGAGCGTGACGGCAAACCACCCGGCGCGAGGCCCTCGGCCCCCCAGGACCGAAGACAGCCATCCCGGGCACGGAGATGTGGCCACCGGGACCCGCAAGCCTCCGGGCGGGAAGCACACGGCCACACCCAGGCGGAGACGCTGGAGCAGCCGAGCGTCACGTCCCCGCGCACTTGTGGGAGGCGACCCGCGTCCCACGGGCCGGCCCCGAGGTGAGGGCGCCCGAAACCCACGCACCGGGCTGTGAGCTCCATGGCTGCCAACCCCGGCCGCGCGGGCCACAGTATTTGTGAAATACTTGGCATACTCACGTGACCAGGAAACGACCGACCTTCCCTTCTCGTTTCTCATCTTAGAGGAAGGTGACACGGGCTGAAATCGGCTAGGGTCTTCCGGGGGGAATGTTCTCACCGGAGCCCAGCCAAGCGAGGGAAGGTCTGGCCCTTCCGGAACAGACACGAAGGTCATGGAAGCCGCCTGCCCTGGCCACTGCTGCCCAAGGCTGAGGCCGCTGGGGCCGATCTGCCCGGGAGCCCGGGAGCCCTGTGAGGACAGGGACGAGCGCTTCCTCCCGCCTGTGCCCTGCACAGGGGCCTGTTGTGTGGCCGTCCTAGGCCAAGCCAGTTCGGGTCTGCTGCCTGTCAGTCGGGGGGCAAAGGCCCCACCGAGCGGTGGTAAACTCGGCCTCACTCATTCCTTTATCTGAAGACCTCTGTGGTGTTTTATTTCCCGGTAAGGGCATGTGCATAAGGCCCTGCTCGGTGTCTCGGCCTAGCCACCGTGTGCCCCTCCAGCCCCGCTCTCCCCCGGGAACACCGTGCACCTCAGGTCCAGAACGCTTCTGCCTGTGAACAATTTCATTCAAAATCGGAAGTGCCTGGCAAAACCTTGTTTTCATTCACAACTCTGCATGGAGTGATGGACATGGCCACGGCCATCTTTCCTGCATGAACGTGAACTTCGCCCCTTCCCAGGGCTGTGGGGCACACTGAGCCCACGACTGGAGGAGCCACTGTACCTGGAAGCGTTCAGGGGCATTCCTCGGTGCGTTGTGTATTAACTTAGCAGAGCAGGGGATGGTGCTTGTACGGTCAGCCCTGTGCCACAGAGAATGGCCCAGCCGCAGGTGCCCAGTTTTCGTGCTGAGAAACAGACTCTCTAGTGAGTGACAAGCGTCTTTAGGTGCTCTGCCGTGGCTGCCTCGGCGATCCGAGCGACTCGGACAGCGTCGTATCTCATGATCACTCAGCCTTGGGGAAGAGCCACCGGTCCCGTGAGTGGGCTCCGGCGGGGACAGACGGAGGAGGAGGACACGCCAGGGGTCTGTGGTCTGCCTCTGCTCGGGCGGCACCCGGCGACAGCGCCACCGCTCTGCGCGCTCCGTCACAGGGCCGGAGGCCCGCAGGAGGAGGCTCCAGCGCCTCAGCCAGGGGAAGAGGGCCGGAGACGCGCGCTTGAAGCAAGGAGTATTCTGAGTAGGATGAACCGGAGTGCACCTTTACTGGAACAGTCTCCGAAGTGGAAACCTCACTGTACACTGTGATCATCCCGTGGCTTTTCTATGAAATGGATGATTTAATAAAACCTCCTCCAGGCTCCTCACCGTGTTCCCTGCGTCTGGACACCCCGCCCTCTGCATCCCCAGTGTTACCGAGGCTCAGGCGCGGTCTTCACAGGCAGGTGGTGACACATGACTCACCTCCAGTCACTCATCTTCGCCAGCAGCCAAGGACAAAATTCAGAATATTTAGTTGCCAGCATCCATGGTCCAGAATGGAGATGTGAAGTAGCGAAGGGGTCCAGTGATGGCCAATTTATGGCACCAACTGTTGCTTTTCTTTTCTTTTTTTTTTTGGTTTGCTTTTTGAGACAGGGTCTCACTTTGTAGTTCAGGCTGGCCCTGAACTCACTATGGTGCGCAGGCAAGCTGCCGCGAACTCAGCAATCCACCTGTCTCTGCCTCCCGAGTGCTGGGAAGACAGGCATGAGCCACCGTGTCCAGCATTGTGGTATGCGGTGTTGATTGTTGGTGGACGTGTCTCCACGCCCAGCATTATATGCGGTTACTGGGGATCGAACTCAGGTCCTTGTGCTTGTGAGGCAGGCGCCGGAACCACTGGGTTAAGCCTCCGGCCCCCTGTTGCTTTTCTTTTAAGGCAAAAGATGTTACAGAGGAGGAGCTTTTTCTAAACTAAAACCACATTATTTGGGTTTCAGTCCAGTGTTGGCACTTTTCCATAAAGAAGTGGGTTTCGGGTTGCAATCTGGGCACTGGTCTCTGAAGGTTCGCCATCACTGGGCTTGGTTGTCCGCGGGTATCAGTTCTGGGGTGGCCTCTGTTACCCGGCAGGACGGGGACCCCGGAGCTGCTGGTGATGGCGGGAGAGGGCCCAGGGGAGGACGGCTCTCAGGAGACCTCGGTCTGCTTTTCCCTACGCCCTACGATGGCAGCAGCGCCCTGTGTCCGGGGGAGACCTCACGGGGCTCCCCTGCAGCTGCAGAGCAAGGTTGCGGCACGCCACAGGGAGGCCCGGTCGCTCAGGACACGTACTGTAAACCAGCTTATCAGAAAAGTCTCGAGGAGCGCAAGAGGGCCTGTCCCTGGGAGGATGGACGGAAGGACAGCTTAGTAAAGATGGCCACGATCACCTACCATCTGTGGCCTGAGGGACCTTCCCGAGAGCTTTTAAAAGGAGGGGTTGTCGCCTCCTGCCACAGATGAGAAAATCAGGCCACAAAAACAAAAAATGTCTTTCCTAAAACCACACAGTAAATACACACGGAATCTGACACAGAACCCGGGTCTGTCCAAATCCGTCTTGCCTCTTGGCGAATGGTGGACAGCAGCGCAAGAAACGGACACACAGGAGAGGAAGAGGCGGGAGGAGAGGTGAGGTGTCACGCGGAGCGCGCTCACAGCTGAGCTGAGCAGCTTCCTGTCCACCACCCCAGCGGATTCAGTCGTCACTTTCCAAAAGACATGGTCCGGCTTCCTCACCAAATCTTCCAGATCCACAAAAACAGTGTCCTTGGAAGCCCATGAAGACCTATAATCAGCTTCAGAGACACGACTGACCCTACAGGATTCGGCACTGTCAGGCGCTGCCTGAGAAGATGTCTTCTGAAGCAAGCAGTAAATACTGCTTCGAATGTGCATCGGGACACCTTTCCAGCTACTAAACGCCTATTTGGTGAGGCAAAGAAATTCCAGACATGAACCGCTCACTCTCTGGCCTCCTGTCCCCTCCTCCCTGGAAGCTGTAAAGCCTGTGAACAGACCAAACGGGCTGAGGCTTTAGCACACGCTGGGCTGGCAGAGCCCAGACAGAGCCAGGCAGGGAGAGGCCCTCACGCCTCACAGCACCGAGGAGCCCTGCAGCGTAAGGTGGTCACAGGCCCGACAGTACCAAGCTGCCTCCAGACAGCTCTGGCTGAGTGACACAACACCAGGGTGGGGCCCGGGTAGCCCGGTGAACAGAGACGCGGACAGAACAGCGGAACAGTGCCCTGTCACTCAGGGTTCTCCTAGGGACGCACAACAGAGCCAGAGCGGGAGACTGATGCGAGGCACCAGCTCGGGGACCGAGCCTGGGGATCTGAAATCTGCTGTGGGTTCTGCAGACCCAGCCAGGCCTGCTGTGCCTCTCGAAGGCCCTGAGAAGTCGGACCCTCTAGCTGGGGACGGTGAGGCCCTCTCACCTCACAGAATAGCTGCCTCGCGAACAGTGCCACAGAGACCACAGCACTGCAGGATGGCGGCCCGGGCAGTCGGGCTGTGTGTGCGAGGCGCTGGGCCAGGGTGCGGGCATGGCAGGACAGCGTCGACTCTGGGCTGGCTCAGAGGCTCCCAGGTTCCAGATGTCGAGACAAGCCTGAAGCCTTAAGAATTCTGGAGACTTTACAAAGATGGATTTTTCCAGCGCACAGAAAACTACTAGCAGAGGGTGTGGGGTGAGGGGGCGAGGAAAACCACAGGGGAGCCATTCACGGAGGAAGAGCCTCCGCTCAGCTTGGAGGGGACTGTGCCCGCAAGGCCACCGGGGGAGGGTCCTCACAGACCGCGCGCAGCAGCAGGACCCCAGGACCAGCGTGCGGGCCTAGGGCCCTCACGAATGCGCTTTCTAGGCCGCTTCCCTCAGCCCGATCCCTTCCTCTCTGAGCCCTGCAGAGCCTCGGCAGCCGCTGGTCCTAGCTCCCTTCTCCAGCAATCTCATTCACAGATTTAAATACCATCACTATGCTAATGCTTTCCCAAATTTCCCAGCCCAGATCTTCCTGTCCAAACTGCAATTTCACATGGTACAGCTTAATATAGCAACCAATAAAAAGCTGCTCACCCGAACTGTAGGTTTTTTTAAGGAGACGGAGCGAGATGGAGGGGGTGGGGTGCGCAAAGAATTAAGGTCTGTGTGTGCGCGTGCCAACGCCCCAGGACAAAGGCGGTCAGCGTGTGCTGCAAACATCTCAAAAGTAAAATGATGTCCTCCAGTCCCAGGACTTGCTGTCCCACAAAACCATGAAATAATTGCCCATGGCCGTGTGTAACCTGCCCAGACCACTTCAGAGGCCTCCCCTGTCACTGAGAGCTACAACTTAGCACTGCTGTTTGCTATGTTAAATAAGCTGAGTTTATCCGTACATTTTAAGCACACACTGCGGTCATATTCATCACTGAAAATCTGTCCCTATACATAATATATCTTCACTTGTATTTTCTCCCATTCCCCTGCCCTCCTGCAAGCCCCCACCCTCCCCCATAGACATGATTTTTTCCTTTTTTTTTTTTTTTTTTTTTTTTTTGAGATAAGAGTCTCGCTTTGTTGTTCAGGCTGGCCCTGAGCTCACTATGTAGCTCAGGCAAGCCTCGAACTCAGCAATCTTCCTGCTTCTGCCTCCCAACTGCTGGGATTATGGGCGTGAGCCACCACACCGGCATTGTGGTGTGTAGTGCCAGGGATCAAACTCTGGACCTTGTGCTTGTCACGGAGACGCTGAAACCACTGAGCTAAACCCCAGCCCCTAGCATTGCTTTTTAGGGGCCGCCTCTGTCCCAGTTCCATGAAGCAGCGCCCAGCTTCCAGGGCCAGGGCAGAGGCGTCAGAGCGAATGTGGAAAGGGCAGGACCGCTGGGAGCAGTTCTGGCAGCCGGCTGCGGGCCGGGCCTGCGGAGGCTCAGACGGCTGCGAAAGGCGTCTGTGTGCTCGGGGAGTGTTGGGGGTCAGCAAAGTCGGCCCTTCCGCGCACCGTTCTGCGGGGAAAGAGTACAGGCCGCGGGTCTTTGCCGGCCTCTGCCGCCTCTGGAGCGAGCATGCCAAGCCAGGCACTCAGGCCCAGGACCAGGCTCGCACCTCGGTGTGTGCGAGTGACAGCGGACCTGGTGCTGGCTCCGGATGGCACCCGCTGGGGCGCTGGGAAGTCTGAGCCACACCCCGAAGCGGCCCTGGTCCTCGCGCCCGTGGCTTCCGCCCGCCTGCCCGTGCACACCCGCGCTGGCTGTGGGGCCTGTGCCCAGAGGAAGTGGATGTCAACAGCGATTTCATGGATGTCTTTGGGTTACAGACGCGCAAAAGGACACTGGGACCCAGTAACTTCCTCCCGGGCAGGCAGTGAGCCCCGGCCGGCCGCCGACTCCCCGGGCTCAGCAGAGCTGGCGGATTGTGCGTGACCCTAAATCGCCTCGCACAGACCCCCAGAGCTTCTGGGAAGGAGGAAAACAGACATTCAGCACTGACACTCTCCGGGCTGAGCTCTGAGCAGGGGCCGGGTCTGCTGCTCTTGAGTTCTTGAGAAAATCAGAAATCAACACCCTTCTGTCCTTGAGTTTCACACACTAGACCCAGCAGTGGGAGGATGAGGGAAAGAGGAAACTCTTCCCTTCCAGAACAAGACGCGGAGGCCAGACGGCCTTCAGGGCAGCAGCGGCCCTGGCCCTTTAAGAAGCCAGGCTAAAGAGACGAGCTTCCCGCTGGTTCTCCAATTTAAGCAACCGGGCAGCTCCACCTCGTGCCGTGCACGAGGCTGCCCTCTGCTGTGGGTTTTCGTTAGTGCAGTCAGTGCAGCTCGGGGAGATGCAGGCTCGGGCCAGGGACGGAAGTCCAGGAATCTCCAAGGACCTGGGAGAACGGAGAACGCTGACCAGTCCGAGCTCTGCCTCCACCTCCGAACGTGGAGAAAGAGCCGTATGGGTCACAGTCCGATGGAGACTTCCAGGGCAGTGTCACGAACGGATCCAAGGGCGTTCCCAGACACGCAGCCCGCGGCCAGTGACACACTCACACCACAGCAGAGGCTGGTGAGCTTCTGAAGCACCCCCAGTCCGCAGCCCAGGGTGTCAATACCGCGTACGGAGGAGCTGGGTCCAAGCACTAGTGACAGACAGATTAAAAGTGATGTGCACAAACTCCGTGTGTACAAGGGCTTAGAAAACCCTGTGAAAGCCACGGCGCTGACCTGGTGTCCCCTGGGCCCCACGATGAAGGGAAGGGCTGTAGACTGGCCACAGGAGGAAGGGCCCAGGGGTCACCGCTGACCAGTGGCGGTGAGCTGCGGGCTCCTCGGGGCGGGAGGAAACTCGCCATCCAAGCTCCAGGCAAGCACTCGTGGACCTCACCCGGCCTCGGGTCGAGACGCAGTGTCCGGAAAGCGTGCAGGGTCAGAGGGAGGAGCTACTTGTGGGTTAGCTCGCGGGTTACAGTACTGTCTAATATCTCTAGGATTGCTTGGAAGAAGAAATCATTTAAAGCAAGTTGAAGAATTAAAACAAACATCAGGAAAAATGATGTGTTCTTTAGATGAACTGAATTTAGCTTGCTACCCCACACCCCACTTAGGGTTCATATTATGATGTGAATCAATGAAAATACATTCATTGGAGGGCGCTGCTTAGCCTCTAGTGTTAGAGAAAACACATTTTTTTTGAGACAGGGTCTCGCTTTGTAGTTCAGGCCGGCCCTGAGCTCACTATGGAGCCCAGGCAAGCCTGGAACTCAGCAATCCTCCTGCCTCTGCCTCCTGTGTGCTAGAATGACAGGCATGAGCTACCATGCCAGGCTAATATATTTTTATTAGTATGTTTTTGCAATACATAATGATTACAGCTCATTGTGGGAAGTTAGTACATGTACAAAACACGTCTTAATTCTTTCTATGCCCTCCCCTCTCCACCCCTGATCTTTTGGTCCCCTTCCCTTTTGCAAAGTTATATCCCCTGTTTCCTATTATTTATCTTTTATTTTGCTCTTTATTGTACTTATACTTTGGGTTTCTCATATAGTAGAAAATATATAATACTTAAGCTTGTATGTCTGGTTTATTTCACTTAACACTCTATGGTCTCAAGGTAAATCTATTTTCCTACAAATGAGTCAAGTTTTTCCTTCTTACTAAAAGTCAAAGGATGGAAAATAAGATTCCGTTGCATAGAAGCCCCCAAACCAGCAGGAGAAGCTGCGCTGTGTTCAGATAAAGTGGACTTCAAGACCAGACTGACCACAAGAGGCAAAAAAGGTCACCACATATTGATCAAGGGCACAATTCAGCAGGAAGAGGCATAAGTTATAAGTACACGTGCACCAAACACTGATGCACACAACTTCACAAAACAAGCACTACTGGGTGGGAACGATCAGATACACATCAGCACAGTCACGGCGAGAGCCCTCAGCGTCCGCCATCACATCAGGATCAGCCAGACAGTCAGCAGAGAAATATCAGAGTTGAGCTAAACTCTGAAGAAATGGATTTGACAGGTCTCTACTCTACAAAGTAACTCAGGGTCCTAGAAAAACAAGAACAATCCAAACCCAAAGCTAATACAAAGAAGAAAATTATAAACAGCAGAGCAGAAATTAATGAAGTACAAAGAACCAATGAGTCAAACAGCTGGTCCTTTGAAAGACAAAATAGACAAACCCTTAGCCAATCTTACCAAGAAAAACCAAAAGGAAAGAAAGACTCAGATCAATACAATTAAAAACAAAAACGGTGAAATCACAACAGACGTTACCAAAATCCAGATTATTAGTAACTACTTCAAAAATCAGTACTCTGATTGGGTAATCCAGAAGAATCTAAAATATTTCCTAAATACATGTACACTATCAAAACTGAGTGAAGAAGATATAAAAACTCTTGCATATTCTAGTAACGGGTAATTAAATGGAAGTAGTAATAACAATAATTTAAAAGAACCACCAACTGAGAAAAGCCCAGGACCTGATAGACTCACAGATGAAAGCACCCATAAAAGGTGAAACTGCCGTGCGCTCAGCCGCAGCCTTCGGATCCAGTCCGCCGCGCCAGGGCTCACACAGACAGCCGCGTCCTGGCAAAGAGGCCTGGCACCCCTCTCTACAGCAGAGCTTCCCCCGGGGCCGGCCGGCCTGCTCACACTGAAAGCCAAAATGGTCTACGTTCCAGGTTCTTAAAGGCAACGTTAGAGCTTTCAGCAGAACTGCAAAGCCACTGATAGGAAAGGCCGAACTCCAACACACCCTCTTTTGGAACTTGTGCGGGTTCAAATACCATGCCCAATTTTCCGCTCTCCATAGACATCCTAATCTTCACGCGTTGTGCTACAAGACTCTCTACTCCTGGCTGGGCGCTTGCTGCGGCCAACAGCTGCCGGGTGGAAATGACAACACGCCCGCTTCAAACCCAGGCCTTCGGCAAGTGCTGCTCAGCCTGCTCTCGCCTCTGCCCCGCCAGGAGGACCGCAGGCCCAGGGGAGCCCTCCCCGCAGGCGGCGGGCAGGAGGAGAGGAGCAGAGGCAGCCTGCGGGCGCCTGGGCTGCCCGCCAGCGGGGTCGGATGCCGCTCACCCGGACGGTGGCCGCATGAAGGGTCACGGGGCCCGACCTCAGAAGCCCCCTGCGGAGTGACCCGATGCCACGGCACCAGGCAGGAGACTGGCACATGCGCAGGGCAGCTCACCTCCCCGCCGCGCTCCTCCCGGCGTCTGTGCCAGCTCCTGGCCACGTGCAATCCAGATGGGTCCGGTGTGTGGTAAGTGGGGAGCTCGAGGCTCGCGCCAGAGCAGGAAGTGGGGCGCCGTGAAGTGCTGCCGAGCGAGGAGCGCGAAGGCCCGTCCTGTACTTCGGGTCAGTTAACATCAGCAGATGTGTGCATTTTTCAAGTCTTGCAGATTATCTGTCTGGAAGCCCTAAGCTTTGTAATTTTTACTTGTTATTGTTCCAAATGTTTTATGGATGTGCCGGCTTTAGCAAGCACGGCCTACGCTCCCGGTTCCAGGTTTTTTGTCGGAAAGCAGCATAAATCTCACTCTACAACTTAATAGCTCTCCACTGTGTGCGCACAGCCTTCCCGAGGCCATCTTCTCCCGCGCACGCTGGGGCCGTGACTCACTCCAGAGGGCGGGAGAGGAGGCTGAATGAAGTCATGTCTGCAGTGTTCAGTCGCAGAAAGTGCTCGGAGCATGAGGCAGGGGCTGGAGCTCGAGTCACAACTGTCTGGTCTCTCTGCGGCTTCGTCCTCTACTACACAGTTATTGTAAAAATCAGAAGTGAATGCAGAACAAAGCTCCTCTTGCGATGCTGGTACAGTAAGACAATACTCAGCAGGGCCTGGAAAACGGTCCAGAGCCACAGACAACAGCCGACTGTCCTCCTGAGCAGAGCGTGGCCCCTGAGGCTGCCCCTTCCGATGGAAGAAGCGCTTCCCTCGAGGGCCAGAGGGCCGATGTGCCGACGTGCGTGGAGAGGGGGCCTGGCAGTTCTAACACCAGGGGCTTGCTTTTAAAACAGCACATGATCCAAACAGGGCACATTTGTTGATAACTAGCCTGTCCCAAGTGGAAACGCAACTTAAAACAACCTCCCAAGAGGGTGGAAAACTTTATAACTACTATGTTATTTCCCAGAGCATGATGAAGTTCTTTTCAGCCTGGGAAGATGACGCTCATGAAATCATACCCTAGGATCTGAAAGAGCAAACGCAGAACTCAGCTCTGCACTTCGCAGGAACACAGAGACAGCAACAGTGACAGGCCCAGCTGGGCAGGCCAGAGGCCCGAGCTCGGAAACTCCGCTGCCTAAAGGCAGAGACCCGCCTCTCCAGGCAGCTTTGTGCGGCTTATAATCAAACCTGAAGTCAGCTCACATACTGAAATTTATTAAACATGTGGGTCATCTTTCCAAAAAAATGTTCAACTTTATTATTTTCACATAGCTCTGAGCTGACGTTTGCAAGCCCTCCAACTGGGCATCAGCGGGGGGGGGGGGGGTGGTTCCAAATATCTTTACAGCCTGGCTCTGGGATCTGCAGAGAGGAGCCGGCCCCAAGATGCCTGTCACAATGAGTTCCATGTGTGAGGAAGGGGAGATACAATACATCTCTGCATTGTTCTGACAAGATTTCTTGTTTTTTTTTTTCACAGTCACACAGTTTTAAATAGAACTTTTGTATTCCTGCTGTGGGACTCATATTCCCAAAGATAAACAAAGAAGCTGGAAACAAAATATGTAGATACACTAAGTCGATCAGGACCTTCGTAATAAATACCGTAAAATCAGAGAATGCATCTGAATATGGAATATGGACACAGGAGACTTCAGCAGCAATAGCGTGGAATGCCCTGCTGACGACATCATCTCTTCCTAAGGTAAGAACACTGATTCAGTCAGGCCCACAGGGCTCGGGGGAGGAAAACATGCAGGCATCAGAAGAACGCCACACTGCGGAGAAGGGCAGGGCCCTTGTCAGGCCCTTCCTTGTTGGAATGGACGCAGGCTCAGGGCAGAAACAGGCTACAGTTCTAACTCGCACAGCAGCTTCGCTATTCCCCGGCACACACTGGCAGCACCCCGGAGCCCCAGCTCTGCAGCTTCAGACTCAGCCAACCCCAGAGTAAGAACATTGGGGAAATGCCTTGTCCTGAACATGCACAGACTTTCTCCTGGTCATTTCTCCCTGAACAGTAGTGTCCACTACTCAGCAGCATGTACACTGTTCATTGTACACTGTACATTGGGATTAGGTAATGTAGACATAACTGAAACTATTCAGAACACGTGTGGGTTCTATGCAAATGTAGGTTTTGGTGCCACATTAACTGTGAGGTGAATGACACGAACCTCGCGGAGAAAGGGAGGGCAGCTCCCAGTAACCTCCAGATCTTGCCCACAAAATGCTGTTGGAAGAAGCAGAAAGTGGACTCAGGCCCCGAACCAAAACCTCCCCAAACAGAATCCACAACGGCACTAACCTTGTGCTCTTCTGGAGTCAGGTATCTTAAGCTCCAAGTCACCCTCTCTGCGGGGACAACCCTGGAGGACAAGTGTCCCCTGCACCCTCTCCGGCCCCGGCTGAACCCCTCTTGCCGACCTGCAGAGCTCCCTGGATCAGGGAGGTAGAAGAGAGAAACTCGAGCAGCAAAAATTTTATGCAACTAAAATATTTATCAGCTCTAACTTATCCATTATAAAACTGAAGTTTTTTTGTTTTTTTTTTTCTGAGACAGGGTCTCACTTTGTATGTAGTTCAGGCTGGCTCTGAGCTCACTATGTAGCCCAGGCAAGCCTCGAACTCAGCAATCCTCCTGCCTCTGCCTCCCGAGTGCTGGCATGACAGGCGTGAGCCACCATGCCTGGCAAAACTGAAGTTTTATATTTATTATGAGTAATTATACATATATATTTTATACCATTTCTTTTCTAGTTTTCCAAAATTATTCAGAATTTGCAAGCCTTGGTTCAAAAACCAGCACGTGAGAAGCAGACGCTGGCCTTGGCCTCTCATCACACGCGTTTCCCGCGTGAAAGTTCCCGACCCCGCTGGGCTGTGTCTCCCGAGGGCTTCCCAGGTCACGGACTCTGCGTCAGACAGGAAAGGTGGTTCGCCCTGAGGCTCAGTGACATCTTGTCTCAAGAACTGAGCAGCAGGAGAAACCGTTGAGAGACGCATACTGAAAAGTTCTTGGTGAGCCCAGTCACAGTCTAAAAGTTACACAGACCATCGTTACTCAGACTAATGACAACAGCAGCGCGGCTCAAAAAAGAAAAGACTAACAGTTCTTAACAGGAAGAACACCTTTATGGCGGCTCACTTCGGCCACGTGAGGCTTCCAGTCACGGGCGCCAGCGTCTGAGGTAACAGCCGGTCAAGGCGGAGAGAGGCTCCACGTGCTGCTGAGGCGACCGTCGGGCGCCTCGCTTTGCACAAGAGCTGCCTTCTGCTGAGGTCCAGCCCCCCGGCTTCTCCATGCGGGGACGGCGCCTCAGGGAAAAGCAGAGCGGCGCCTCCACAAGTGCTCCCCGCCGTGGGCCTCCAGGGCCTTCCCTCCGCGGCGCTCTGCTGAGGAGTGACGGAGACGGAGTCGCGTGCGTGGGGCACACGGCAGGCGCGCTGCACTACGGGCCGGTTTCTCCAGCTCTAACCAGCGCGAGCATGAGGCCCACGGCGTCCTCGGGCCGCCCTGGAAGGCAGCCGAGCCCCCGACCTGGTGTGAACCCCTCAGTGCCGGGGTGGCGCCAGGCCCTGAGGCCCCGGGGCAAGAACGTAAACCCAAGAGCCCCTCGACAGAAGATAAGCGCAGGCCCAACAATAGTTGTTCATGCTTTTTATACAGTGAGTTCCGGAGGCAGGAGGACACCGCCCGCCAGGGGGAGGGCACGGCATCAAGGAAGTCCTCCCCGTCTTCCCCCAGACGCCGACGCCCTGGACAAGGAGTGCGGCTGTCTGGTGAGCCGGGAAAGCGCTGTGTACAAAAGCTGCCGGCAGTTCCCAAACATTCTGGAAATGAGAACGCACATGACGGATCAGCCTAAACTACGCGTTTCCTCTCTGCTTCTCTCCTGAGCCTCTCCCAGCGGCCTGGCCAAATCCCAAGGGTAAACACTCGCCTATTCCCATCGCCTTAGTAGCTTCTACACCAGTCACCCCGATTCAGGGTCAGGCTCACATTTCTCTGGAGTCTGTTCACCAAGACAGACCCTGACCAGGCCCTCTGTCCTGTGCCCACTCTAAAGGACCAGAAACTCAGTCAAGAAAGGGTCCTGACTTTGGTAACAGAAACATTCCACAGGGAATTATACGTCTCTGGAGGAAGTATGAGCAGGTGTCTGAAGGGCCTGAGCGACAGCTCAGTCCCAACAGCAAAACAGCAGGGAAATGATAAAAGCACTTAGGAATATCCCGGGAACACAGAAAATTTTGGACCTTCAAGCACATCAAAGAACAGGAAGGTGGCCCAGTCTCGCAGCCTGTGAGGAAACACGGGCAGGAAAACACAGACCCCATTTTCTAGGTGGACACTCACCGAGTGTGTCCACTGAAGGACTAAGGGAGGAGCCGAAGGGCCTCGCTTTCTCGCTGTCCCCAACATGCCCACCTCTGCTGCCCCAGCCGGGACCAGCCGCGGAAGGCAGGCTCTTTCCGACACACCCTGAGAGCAAGAAGAGGGGCCAGATGCGGGCGCTCGCTCCAGTCCACAGTCCAGAGAGAGCAAGGGGTCCGCGGAGACAGGAGCAGGGGCTGCTTCCAAGGGTTCCCATGGTGACAGCTGCTATGGAGATCATCTTTTTCTCAGGGGTTTTCAAAGACCTGGGAGCTCAGCTTCAATCATGGGTTCAAGAAGGAGAACAAGGGTAGAACACAGACAGGAACTGCTTCTTTCACTGAAAGTTTCAAAGGTTCCACATTGGGGCGATCCAGGAGAGGGTACTGGCAACAGCCATAACGGCCAAGGCTTTGTACCAGCCGTGCCCAGCAGGGGGCGAGATTGATCCCGTGATCTGGAAGGAAACTTGCACTTGCCGGACCCAGACAGAGACAGACTGATCTTTTCATGGCACAAATCGAACTGGGTCATCCTGCTGTGTAAAGTCACCCAGTGGCTTCCCACTGTCCTACGATAAAGTCCTTCATCTCTGCCACAGTCTGGCCTGGCCGTTCCCGTTCTTCCCAGCTTCTGTCATCCCTGCCCTGTTTCCGGCCTCGTCGTCAGCCCAGCCAATGAGCTCAGCTCCTTCCTGCTTCTATGCCTTCACTCCTGCTGCCGCTTCTCCCCCTACCACCTGGGCAATGCCAGCCAGCTCCACCACCTGATGGCTCCAGGACCCCACACAGTGCGGCTGACCTCTGTGATAGCTTCGTGATCATACACGTATGGGCAGCTGCAAAGCTGAGAAACACGGAGTGAACCTGGAGGCATGCCACCGAGTGCCAAGCACCCACTCCAGCGGCCCTCACCAGAGTGCGCTGGGGATTCTTCTAAGGTCACATAAACTAGCACTGGAAACCGAATGTGGTGATAACATCTTTGAAAAAAGTCATCCTAGGCAAGTTGGAGGAAGCTCACAAGCCAACAAAGGATTATTTTTAGAAAGCCAGCTATTGAGAAAAAAGAAAGAAGATAAATAAATAAAGAGAAGCTGATTATAAAGAGAAGGAAATAAAATTTGGATCACTTCTTCTTGAGAAATTATCCTGACCTTTCCCTTCCTAGCCTGGGAGTCAGAAAACCCTAATTAAAAATCACTGCTGATATTTCTGTTTAAGTGAAGGTAATAAGCCTTTAAACTTTCCAGACCAGAGCATTTTTTTTTTTTTTTTTTTGCTTTTTGAGACAGGGTCTCGCTTTGTAGTTCAGGCTGGCCCTGAGCTCACTATGGTGCCCAGGCAAGCTGCCGCGAACTCAGCAATCCTCCTGTCTCTGCCTCCCGAGTGCTGGGATGACAGGCGTGAGCCACCACATCTGGCATTGGGGTATGTGGTGTTGACTGTTGGTGGGCGCATCTCCACGCCCAGCATTATATGTGGTTACCGGGGATCGAACTCAGGTCCTTGCGCTTGTGAGGCAGGCGCCGGAACCACTGAGCTAACCCTCCAGCCCCAGAGCATATTATTTTTTCAGAGTTAATCTTTCATAATATTCTACATTGACTATCTTACCATTTTTCCTTTCCTTTAAAGTGAATGATATTAAAATAATTTTTTCAGATATCATTTTTTCATCTTAAATAGCTACAACAGGTGTGAACACTAGAAAAAGGGGAAAAACAAGATACGCAGGACTTTTCTGCAGAATTAGTAACCCCTGTGGCAGAAAACAAAAATTACGAATTAGCTCTTCAGTCAGGGGCAGGACAAGGCAGCCCCGCCCACAGGAGCCATCTCAAAGGAGCAGCGCTCAGGAGCCACTGTGTGGCAAATCCGCATCTGTGGAGCGTGGCGGCTCCCTTCTCTAGGTCACTGTGTGGCGGGCGGCTCTCCGGGCTTCCTGCCGCGTGGTCTGATTAGATCCTCGCAGACCCCACGGCTCTCCGAGTTCCTCCTACCTGAGTCCTGTGACAGTGACTTTGAGGCCGATACCGTTTTCAGGCACAGAAGTGCTAGTGTTGGGGGTGACGCCAGGGCCCTGCTGGGGGTCAGAGGCTTGGACCTGGCAAAGGCTGGTTCTGACACTCAGCCGAGGTGCCGAGGCCTCAGGGTGCAGCTCGGCCTCCCTCGGGGAAGTGGAGCCGACCATGCGGGGGCGCTGAGGTCTGAGGTTCTGGGCACAGCGAAGGCACCTGGCCCGGAGGGACTGGGCGATCCTCGCCCTCTTCAGCTACCTGCACTTCCCGCTGGCCTCTGGGCAGTGTCCTGGGCACGAGCCAAATCCAAGTGCCGGAATGTGAGCCGGCTTCTGCGAGGTGAAGCGCTCGCCGCCCGGAGGGCAGCGCGGCCCTCCTTCCCAGCAGGAGCCTCCGAGCCTGGCCTCCACCGGCCTCCGGGCTCCGACCGAAGCCCGTCACAGTCCCAGGTGTTCCGGCTGGCCTGTGTGGCCCGCGCCGCAGAATCTCTCCAAACTCTTCCCTTCCGGCGAGTCAGTTCCCAAGGCCCGTGGGCCACACGGCCAGGTGACAGCACAGCAACAACCCCACCTCCGGTGCCCAGTTTCTGTGCTCCTTCCTTTGCTCTCATCGCTGAGGCAAAATACCTGACACCCAGTGCTGGAGCAGGATTACTCGGCTCACCGTCTGCAGCCGTCTCAGTCCAGAGTGGGCTGGCTCCGAGACGGGACGACAAACAGCCATCACGGAGCAGCGAGAACCAGTGCAGCCAGGTCACAGGAGCGTCCGGCCCCTTTGGCCTTACTCAGCCGGAATTAGGGGTGCCAGGCTCGTCACTGCGGTGTAGAGGGTCAGCCGTCACACGCCCTTCACCAGCATCGCACACTCCAGGCTGAACTACCTCAGAACCGGGAAGGCCCAGCCCACCTGCCGCGGCTGTGGGGACATTCAGACGCACGCTGTGATGCAGACCGACGCAGGGCCTGTGAGAAGGCTGGCCACTGTCCGGCGTGGTGCCGTTCAGTCAGGGCTCAGCGCTCAAGGCCCACAGGCATTGCGCATGCGTAGTCTGTCCGAGCCAGTCTGCTCACTTGTCCCTGAAAGGCCTCCGCCCTCTGGGCCCGTCCAGCCTGACTGCATGTCCACGCCACGGCCCCTCCTCAGCCCAGCCCTCAGAGTCAGCCCTGGGCGCCAAGCTGCCCTCCCCAGTTCCTGCCAGGGCCTGTTCTTCCCATGGCCCCTCACAGGGCCTGGCACTGGTGACAGACCCTCCACCTGCCCATCCTTGATGCAGCCTGTCCCGCCAGCCCTCTTCCGTGCTTGCCCCCCAGGCCGCTGGATGCCCGCTCACCACCGGGCCATCCTCGGGAACCGTGCTCAGGAATCACGCCCTCCCCCTGAAACCAAGCCCCTCCTGCGTGCCCACTTTCTCTCCCTCCTGTTAGCCCTGGCTTCTTTTGTGGATCAAGCTCACGCTGGTCTTTAAAAGCCAGGCTTACGGAGAACGCCATCACCAAGCTCTAACTGAGCGGCCAGCTCTTCTGTCTGAGGTGCCCAGCTCTTCGCTGAGGACGCCTCGGGCCTCTGCAGCTGCCCGGCGTCTGGAGCAGGTACCCCACCTGGCCGTGCAGACGCGCACACCACACGGACGCTGCAGAGGTCACGTGCCTACACGCAGGTACACGGCGCGCCCAGGAGCAGTGGCATGTGCTTGTGCCCCCGACTCCAGGAGGCCAGCAACTCAAAATTTCAAACAAGGGCTAGGGATGTAGCTCAGGGTGAAGGCCGGGTTTAATCATCATTACTGACAAAGACTAAGGGCCAGAGCAAGGCTGGAAGCTGAGGCACTCCGGGGCCAGCCAGGCCTTGAGGCGGAACCACAAGAGAAATTCTTTTGGCAGAATTTACGGAAAGTCTCAGACACAGCAGAGACAGGGAGGTGACCCACGGGCCTCGGAGGAAGGCCAGGGCCAGCTGGTCCTGGGTAGTGACCTGTGCAGGTCCCGGGAGGCCCCAGTGCCACCTTCCCTCCTGCCACGCCGTGGCCCCGAGGGCTGGAGAGAAAGTGCTCCTGGCAAGGCCAGTGGGGCCGCCCTGTGTGCCAGGCAGCCAACGGGAGGACAGCCCGTGACCAAGACCTGCGTGTTGCCACGGGCTCTGCCCTGAGAGACCGGCCGTGGGGCTCAGCTCCCCTCGCCGAGCTGGCAGCGCAGGTTTGCTCCGGCCCACAGTCCAGGGGCTCAGCCCACAGCCGCTGCCTGGCTCCAGGCTGGATCGCCTGGTGGGAGGCCTGGGGGAGCAAAGACGCTCAGTGCGCGGCAGCCGGGGGGCGGCGGGAGGACCAGGGACTGGACAGAGGCCCAGGACACCCTCTCCCTGTCCCTGGCCTCACCCGCAGCGCCCTCACTCCTCTCCCGGGCGGTCCCCAACCTGTCAGGCTGGCAGTTAATGCACCCACCCCGCCCCAGGCCTTCCCCGCCTGGAGCCCCCTCCGCTCCGGCACCTCCCTGTGGCCGCCTCCCCGGAGGCCACGCCCCAGGTGAGGCGTGAGGCGGAACTCAGCAGGCTAAAGAGCCGGCTACAGCCAGCAGCTGCTCAGGTGTCTTCCGAAGCCCGAGGTCCTGATGCGTGTCCTGCTTACTTCCGGTACACCGGCTGTAGGGACACATGCACATATATGTACACGAGCCATGTAAGAGGATAAGGTGCATGTCAGCTAATAGAGGCTTTTCATATTACAAGAGATATAATATGCAGACATATCACATATCTATAGTATGTCTATACTATGTATGACATGTAGATACACATATAGCAGGCACAATATGAGTACATTATTATATATACAATATAAATGCATGTCCTTACCTTATATACCATCGCGGATACATATCTCAGGTAACTTAGCACACGTGGTTATATTTATTAACACGTGGTACACTGAGATTAAGCAGCCCATCTAAACACTGCCACCCTTAAGCAGAGCTGAGCCGAAAGCATATTTCAAGACGACGGCCACAAGTGCTGTGTGACATGAAAACACGGGGCTCTAACTGGTGACAGAGCTGCAGAGAAAATGCTCCATTTCGCACAGGGCTCCTGGGCCGGGGCACGTCTTCTCCCGCAGGCCCAGGCCGCCACGCCTCCGGCCTGCGATGTCCTGTCAGGGGGTCTGCCCGGAGGGAAGCCCGGACAGGCCAGGGCCGAGCAGGCCGCGGGCCTGGCGGGACACGCAGCTTCCCTGGGCCGCAGCTTCTGGCCTCCGCTGCCGCTGGTGCAGGAGGCGAACTCTGCCCGGGAAGCCTCCCCAGCCGAGGCAGCAGAGGGGCCCAGAGCTGCTGCAGCCCGGCTCGGGCCTGCAGTTTGCTGGCTGCTGCTCCTCACGCCTCGTTTTACCTCTTGATTCGTTTTTTATAAAACTCCGGAGTCAGCTCGTTCGTATAGGCTGGTTGCAACCCTTGGTTTTAATTTCTCCATTTTAAACCCTGAGTTGCAAAGAACGTATTGAAACAAAGAGTAAGAGTTTCAAGATTTACTTAAGAATAAGAGTGGCCGTTTGCTAAGGACGTAGTAAGACGGGGAAGGAAAGGGAAGGTGCCTCTGCCGTCCTGCCGCGGGGAGTGAAGAAGGAGAGAGCGCGGGCGAGAAGTGCGTGGGTCGGGACCCTCGGCAAGCTCTGGGCGCTCCGCGGTGAGGACGACAGGCCTCCTGGGGAAGCACTTCCGGCTCGCTGTGCGCCAGGGTTCTCCCCCCACGCCCGCCGTTCCCTCCCGGAGCTGCAGGCTCTGGGCTGCACCCCTCACTGGACCCCGAGGTGCCAAGGGGCAGCCCGCCGCAGGCTCTGTGATGGCGCCGGGCTCCGCTCTCTGCCCGCCTGTGCACACCAGGGAGCGGGCGCCGCCAGCTGGGAGGGACCCCGCGTGCTGGACCTCATCCCGAGGGCGGCTCCGGCACCCTGGTCTCCAGGTTCAGGGCGGTGTGCCACCCGGCTGCCCAGCACCAGCCTCCGCCAGGCAGTGCGGCGGTGGCCTGACAGAATCCAGTTCCCACCGGTGACGCAGGAAAGCACCACGTGCAGACTCGGGTGCCCACGGCAACGCCCGGACTCGCTCAAACCCGCCGTGCGAGCGCTTCGGGGGTTCGCCCCAGAAGGCCGGGCTGCAGCGCACACCCTCCGCGCAGCCTTTCCACAGACAGCGCGTCTGCGGTTCCTGCCACTGACGCCCGCTTCCCTGCTCGCTTCATCTCGCTGCCCCTTAGGAGCCCACGTCCAGCGCTCTCCCCACTCCGACCAGCCGGCACCACAGCACCTCCGGGAGGGCGTCGGACGGCGTCCCTCACCCTCCCTCGGCCTGTGCCGCTGGCGGCCACACGGTTTCAGACTGCACAGTGCCGAGCTCGAGCCGGTACCCGCCCTGCCTCAGGCGCTGCGCTGGGGCCTGGGGAACACAGCGCAGAGCGGAGGAGAGCGGCCGGCCCGGAGGATGGCCCGCTGGTGGCCAGGAGACGCAGCCGGGCAACGCTCTGACAGCCGGCATGGGAGCTGACAGGGCACGACAGCCTCCGGTGGACACAACGCATCCCCGTCTTGAGCGTGCCACACCCAGCAGGAGCGGGCACACGTCTGGGCACACTCGCGAGGCCCAGCGGGAGCCATGCGCCCAACTGGTAGCCAGGCAAAGGTGCAGTGAGCCAGGAAGGCCAGGAAGTGGGCTCCTGGGGCAGGGACCTGGGTGGAGACAGAAGTCGGAGTGACAGCTCCCTTTCACAGAGCCGGCGTGGACCCCATGGCGCCCGCCGTACGGCTGTTTATACCTGATGCATATTTTATCAGTGTTTTCGCTTCTGTTCAATATTTCATACGAATGACTCTTTGTATCCAGCGGGGCTTAGAGAACGAGGGGAGGGGCAGCTGCGCCCGAGACCCAGATGTGCTGGCGGCGGGGAGGGGACCTTCAGGCACAGGGAACCCGTGACTTTCACAACAGGTCCAGAGTTAAACACACAGAGCTAGTTCTGGAGGGAGTGAAGGGAAGAATAGGGAGAGAGACTTTATCCCCTAATCCACGGAACCCCTTGACTTTTACACATGTGTAATCAAGAGCCCACAAGGAGAGGGCACTGCTGGAGGTGGGCGGAGCAGGGCGCAGAGCCAACCCTCAGCCCGTCCACCCAGTGCAGGGCAGAGGCTGCTTCCGGCTGGTGGAGCCCGCAGCCGTGTGCAGGGCCTGGAGCTGGAGGGGGCCACGCTGGCCCCTCTTCACAACAGGGCACGCCGCGCTCCCAGGGCGACTGCGTCAGGACACCGGTACTGGCAGCTCTTCGGGAGCTTTCAAGCGCCATTGCAGTCAGGCTGAGGGGCTGAGCCCTGAGCTGCCCGCACTCTCGCCTGCACAGACTGATGCCTGCATGCCGCTGGGACATGTGCTCTCCATTTAGCAACAGTCCCCAGATTACAGTGCACATACTCTTTTTTTTTTTTGAGACATATTCTCACTTTGTAGTTCAAGCTGGTCCTGAGCTCACTAAGGAGCCCAGGCAAGCATGGAACTCAGCAATCCTCCTGCCTCTGCCTCCCGAGTGCTGGGGTGACAGGTGTGAGTCACCACGCCCAGCATTGTATGTGGTGACCAGGGATCAAACTCAGGACCTTGCGCTTGCGAGGCAGGCGCTGGAACTACTGAGCTAAATCAGGCCCAATGTACATATTCTTTGATTGAATTATTCTACTCCTGGAATCTTATTCTGTAGATATTTTCACTCATAAAAGCAATTATATCTAGAGAGGAACTACTAGCAAAGCACCACTGGCTGTTAGAGTCCTCTTCCCAGCAGGCTCCCCTTACGCACAAACACTGACCCAAACGTTGTCCACAGTTTTCTCAGACGTTATTACCGAGTTAACACTCTTCCCAGATAACTGGAAACCGCCACTGAGCAACAGCTATATGAAAGAAGCACAAAGACTTTCTGCACAAAGTCATCCCGGGTCACACCCGGTAAGGCAGCTCCCTGCCCAGAAGACCCCTGGACGGCCGTGCGGGCCAGCGAGGGCTGCGGTGCACACGGGGGCCCACGGCGGGGCGCACTCCCGGGACACAACGGGAGCGCGATCCCCGGCGTGGTCCTCTGGTAACGTGAGAGAGGCTATCGGAGGAATTAATCGTATTCCTTCATGCTGTGGCCTTTAATCCTGAAATAGCAGCTCTAAATACATTCCGAAACAGTGCGAGGGCTTTCTCAGATGGTGAAATCGGCCTTACACAATGACATTCCTGAAATATTACAGGCTATCCCTCAAAAGATAAAGGCACAGATCTACCCAGACATTAAATAGGGGGAAAATCCTTTAATATACCCCACGTGATTAAATTTCCTCCACTAACTCGTGAAGAGTAAAAGTTCCAGATGAAGTCACCTGGCTCAGAATATTACCTTCCAGAAGAGCACACATTTCCTGAGCTGGTGGCTCAGAGATGAGAACAACTTTGGGGTTCCATCCACCGAGATACAGCGTGTGCCCCACTCTTAGAAAAGCTGTGCACTCAAATCTGTTGAAGCCATCGAATTAAATTCCTGAGTCTAACATGGTACTTGGAACAACAGAGCCTTTTTCCAACATAATCAACATCTCTAGTTGGTCAGTTAAGTTTCAAAAATCCACTTGGGACTAAATTCCACTGGAAACAAGTGAAACCCCAAAATAATAGTCTTAAACAATAAGGAAATGTGTTCTCTCCCTGCTAGTTGCAGCCTGTGGTTACACAGTCCACACTGGCATGGTGTCTGTGGTCATCTGCACTGACCACTCTGTGGCCACTTCTCTCCTCCGCACGGGCTTCCATCTCCTTCTTCAGTGTAGCTGCCTGAGCTCCAGCCACCACACCCACTTTCCAACTAGTGCGGAAAGAGGGAGAGAAGGCTACAGGCTTTCCCTTGAAAAGCGTTCTCTACAAGTTGTACGTACCACTTTCACTTACCTGTACCCCTTGGCTATCTGCCAGGCCATAATTGGAAGGTTATATTTCTAAAGAAGAAACAACAGCTGGGGATTTAGCTCAGTGGTCCTGGTGCCTGCCTCACAAGTGCAGGGTCCCGGGTTTGAAACCTGGTACCAAAAATAGATAAACTAAGAAAAAGAGTACACTACTCTAAAGAGGAAAAGAATAAGGGGTGTAGCAAGAAGTAGCTATAACTGTCATATTCTAGAGTCTCTATGTATGTGCGTGTATATGTATATACAGGCAGATGTACATAATATGCATGGATATATCTTAGTTTTTATTGAAATGTATAACTACACATTCATTTTACAGTAGAGGAGGGGATTTGCATGTGAACTTTACTGACTGGAGTACCGTGGACTATCCAATTATGATCAGCCTGACATAGGAACAACCTGGGTTATAACCAGAGTTTTAGCTTTAATTTATGAACAAAGTCTTACGTACAACCTGGATGCTGGCTGCTTGTGCTACCAGATGGTCTCAGATACAGATTGAACCCTTTAAGAGTTCTCGAAGGAACATGACGACATCCTTTCCTATGAGAGGTCCTGAGAAACCCTGGGCCAGTGCCTCCCACGGACACTGAGATCTGCCTGTGCACAGGAGAGACTTGAAGGCTGCGTAGCGGAGCCTGAGCCTCCAGTTGACCGACCTGAGTTACAACTAGCCTTGGGCACACATTGAGTTTGTAAGTCAAGGGTCCCCTATACCTTATAGTCATAGCATAAAATATACCCATAAGGTATTTCTTCAACATCCAGTTCAGGGCTTGTTTTGTGTTGTTGTTTTTAAGTGGTGTCTTAAAGGCATTCGACATTGTCAAAAAATCTAAATACTTTTACAGCTCCTGCTTCAACCCTAATCTTTATAGCTGTTTTGTGTAAAAACCTATTTTTTTTTTTGAGACAGGGTCTCACTTTGTAGTTCAGGCTGGCCCTGAGCTCACTATGGTGCCAAGGCAAGCCGCCGCGAACTCAGCAATCCTCCTGTCTCTGCCTCCCGAGTGCTGGGATGACAGGCGTGAGCCACCACCTCCGGCATTGTGGTACGCAGTGTTGTTGGTGGGTATGTCTCCACGCCCAGCATTCTATGTGGTTACCGGGGATGGAACTCAGGACCTTGCACTTGCAAGGCTGGCGCCAGAACCACTGAGCTAACCCTCCGGCCCAAGTGTAAAAACCTATTTTAACGCTTCGGTGTGTCAGCCTTCATTTCTGCGTCATTTCCATGAATCCAGCTTAGTTTCCATAGCAGTAGCAATTCTTCCTGCACACTCAGATTTCAGGTACAGATGTGACTTACACGATTACAGCTGCAGGTGTAGCCAGCACACACGCAGTTAGGAACACACACATGTACAGCACCACCTGTGGGATCGGAGCACACGGCTCTGGAGAGGGAGCTGCGCCTGATGTTCAGCTAGGGAATGGCGGTGCTGGGTTTCCTGCAAGCGGCCTGACGTCGATCTCCTGCTCCCTTGAATTTCATCTCCAAAAGCCCCCTCGGCCAGCGACGTCCAGTGTAAAGCTTGGCAGTGCCATCACCGTGTGTTAGTGACAGTTTTACAATCTCCCTCAATGTACCACTGAGGGAAGCTTAGGTCTGGAGAAATAGTTTCCAAACTTCAGAATGTACCAAACACTTTCCCACGAAGGTGACTTCTAGAATCCTACTCAGACCTGCCTTCATTAAAGGGAGCCCCCGTTTGGCTTGATAGCTTTCAGTTTCAGGCAGGCAGTCTGGGAGTTCACGAAGGGGGAGATCCGTACAAAGATCCTTTGTATAAGGTTTCCCAGGGGAAAACTCCACAGGCCTCAGCCGGAGGAGACAGTTCCTGATGTCCCTCTCAGGCCAACGTGAAGTTGACATGGAAACCAATACTCATGGTCCCGTCTTCAGGCGTGTGCTGGGGTGGTACACCCCCCAGCGCTCCGATAATGTGGGGGTCCCATCACACAGGGGGCCGCTGGAAGACATTTCATGAGAGCGGTGTTGGATTTTATGTTTGGAAAATACCTGGTCACACAGAAACTGCTCTTGGTTCTTCAGACCTGGGCATCGTGTGCACACCTCACACCCAGAGCGTGAGCTACGAGTGGCGCCAAGTGCTGAGGACGGAGTGTCCGGGAACTTATCAGAACAGTGAAGCGTTTCTTTGGTCAGTGACGCTATGAAAGACCGTGTAGTTTCTCAGACTCTGCTTCCCCAGTCCAGCGGTCAGGAGCACTCCTGGCCTGGCGTCCTGCACGGCGTGGCTGCTGGCGTCCTCCGGCGATCGCTTGTTCAGGAACCACAGGGGCAGCCTCCGTTCACCCCCACCTGGAGGCGAGCGGTAGGCAGGGACGTCTGGGCCCTCCTGGACCGGGTCGCTTTCAGCCGTGAGGGACGGGATGCCAGTATGCTTCTCGGGTTATGGGAGTGCTGGGGGTTGGGCATCATTTCTACACTTCCTTCTAAATCTGGGAAAAATAGCACTTTAAGGTAGATTCATTTCTTATTTTAAATTAATTTGTCTCGAATTGCTGTGTAATAATAAACATATGGTATATACAGTTTGGAAAGGTCAGTGATCTGTGGAAAAGAGAAATAGTATAACTCACTAAATACAAATACTCCTGGCATTAGAGTGTGGCTTCCTTCGAGTCTGCTTTGCCTAGTGATTACTAGACGCTCAGATTCCTGCTAAAATAAATTGCTACAAATTCATTAACTAATGGGAACTCAATCCTCTCTGATTTCTAGAGACTAAAAGCCAAAAGCAAGGTACCAGCAGGGTTGGTTATACCAGAGGCCCGAGGACCAATCTGCCAACTGCCTCCCAGCTTCCAGGGGCAGCTGGCCGAGCACAGAGTCTCATGAGCCGTCTCTCCCTGTGCCTGTGGCTCTTTCCCTTCCCTCGCGAGGTTCTGTCATCAGATTCAGACCCAGCCAATCCAGGGTGACCTCATCTCGAGAGCCTTAACTTAATTACATCTGCAGAGCTCCTGTCTTTTGAGGAACATGATAGGCGACCCCCATCCTAGCTATGTAATGAAGCGCATGCAGTTTGCTTCGGTAGCGCTGTGCCCAACGGTGGCTTTCTCAGTGTGACCTTTGTAAACTACTGTGGCACAGACGGCTGGGCCTTGAGTCTGAGGCAACTGAGGAATATGCTTTACTTGACTTTTCTAGGCACAACAGAGCTGGGAGAGGGTTCTTGGGGCTGCTCTCGGTGGGTGGAGTTTGCAGCACACATTGATGAATGCAGCCGCCTCCATCAGCTGACCCCGGGTCACTCCGCACAGTCCATCCATCTTCCTTAGTGTGTGCCGGGCCTGCCGAGGCGAAGGGTGGGAAATGCACTGGGAGTGTGCAGACAGTTATTTGTGGAAGAGCATTTGGCCTCAGGCCTTTTAATTAAGGTCATATAATTGATTCTCTTTCAAAGGGAAAAAATGGGCTTTCTTAGAAAAGGCGATTTTTGATGATCTCGGAAATGAATCCCATCACCACGAAATCCTGGAGAGCAAGCTTCTTCCCAGCCCACCCCAGGCCCACATCCCTGCAAAGACAAGCAGATAAAGTGCAGTGTTAATGGCTCTCCCCACTGTTTGGCTTCTTTTCCTTCTGGCCACAGGTATCTAGGCTGATCAGAATAAATGATCCAAGTAAAATGAAAACCAAGTATGATTTCGTCAGCAACAATACAGTGTTAGTGGTCACTAGCCGAGGATCTGCCAGGGGGGACACCGCCCCTGCCCCTGGCTTCAGTACGTCTCACGGCCACTTCTGGGGGACACCGTCCGTGATCCATGCCGTTTGGGCTGCACCTTGGCTGGGTCCCCTCTGCATCTGACAGAAGAACTTGAAGACCGATTTGTTTAATTAATAAGCTGATTGGTATGTTCTAGGTATGCATGATGACCACATTCACACAGGGAATTTATCTGGACTTGGTATAACTTAATTCTTATTTTTCCCATCCCCTGTCTACCCTTCAACTCCTCCTCCTCTCCTTACTTACAAAATCTTTGTTTCCATTCTTTCCTTCTTTTCTCATTTTTTCCTTTGCTTTTCTCCTTTCTTTGGCCCCCTCCTTAGTTTCCCCGAAGGCCATTTTATTAAACTCTGTAATCTTCACCACCAGTACCTACTGCTTGAGTCAGTGCCGCCGCCACGGTCCTACGGGCTGGTCACGTAGCGTAGAGTGTGTTCGTGTAGGAACGGAAACCATCAGATCTCCGACTCTGAAGGCTGAAGCTACTCACCACCTGTTGCATGCCTGGTCCTGAGGGGCTTCTCAAGAGTCTCAGAGAGTGGTCTTCACATATTAACGGGCATCAGAACTACCTGGGGCTGCCCCTGCGCCTTCATACTTTCAGGTTTCCGTTAGGGCTTAAAATTGAGCAGTTTCTGGGAGATGCTGGTCTGGAAATGCAGTGTGAAAATCATCGCAGCTCCAGTCCAGCCCCTTAGACCTGACAGGCGCATCAGGAAGACCAGAAAAACAGGTGATCGATGGGCTCAGGGACAGTGCCGTCCAGCCCTCGCACTGCCTAGGACTCACGCGTCTGGTGCTCCGGCCAGTCCAAAGCACTGGCACTGAAGGCTGAGGGCTTTAAGCCGGGATAACGATTTGTTTATCTTGAGTTTTAGTTTATTCTTGCCACTTCCTCTCTCCTATCACTTAAGAGATCAGAGTTTTATACAGCAGCCTTCAGGATCTTTCACCGAATGGAAAATAGAAAGAGCCATGAGTTGTAACTCCGTGAAAACCACTGACAACGGATGAAAGATCTAGCCCTTTCCAGGTATTAAAATGTTGAGGACATAGAAGTCAAAAGTCAAACTAGTCCTGGAGGAGGAGCAGAGAGGTCCCTGGAACAGGTGACAGCGTCTTCAAAGTGAGGTCCAAGTCACCAGGGGACTACGGCAGGTGACCAAGCTGGCGTTTGGAAGCATGGAGAAGAAATTCAGTCAACGGAGCTGGCACAAACAACCAACTTTCCATTTGGAATAAGAACAGATGACTCCATAACTCAAGAAGTATTTACATTTTTTTTTTTTTTGAGACAGGGTCTCGCTTTGTAGTTCAGGCTGGCCCTGAGCTCACTATGGTGCCCAGGCAAGCCGCCGCGAACTCAGCAATCCTCCTGTCTCTGCCTCCCGAGTGCTGGGATGACAGGCGCGAGCCACCACGCTCAGCAAGAAGTATTGACATTTTGTTAGGGACGAATCCTTTTACTAATGGAAAGTAAAAGGCATATCTAAATTCAAATACTCTCTTTGCTTTCCTTTCCCCTCATTTCTGGCCTCTTATCTCACCCACACCTTGCTGTGCTGGGGTGGCCAGCACGCCCCCATCTCCGGATGCTGTTCTAAGTACTGATTTGAACAAAAGCGGGACGGGGGGGAGAGCACGGATATTAGACTGGCACTGAGTCCCAACCGGATACGGACAGCTCTGTGGCCCTGTCTGGGAGCTGCCGCGGAGAAGCAGTGAAATCCTCGCACCCCGCTGTGTACTGGGCCCCTTGTGTGGCTACTTTCAGTCAGACTCAAGGCAGTTGTAAACGGTCGCTGTCTCCAGTGGCCACCAGGGCAGTGTGCTGAGCAGCCCTGCTGTAGACTGCAGGGACAGCGGGGTCTGGAAAGTCTGACATGCAGGCTCCACTGACGTGGCCAACTTCTCTGGTGCTGGACAAAGTACCTGACTCCCCAGCATAAAGGCAGATCGGCATGTATGTCTCATGTTTTCAGAGGATTCAGTCTGCGGCCAGCTGGCTACACGGCAGGAACATGACGAAAGAAGGGTG
This sequence comes from Thryonomys swinderianus, assembly GCA_004025085.1. Classification (NCBI taxonomy): domain Eukaryota; kingdom Metazoa; phylum Chordata; class Mammalia; order Rodentia; family Thryonomyidae; genus Thryonomys; species Thryonomys swinderianus. Next base: position 29,718 of record PVIC010013522.1, read on the forward strand.
TGCTAGACCAAAGCTGCTCAGCTCACAGCGTGCAGGAAGCAGCGCAGAGGAGCAGGCCAGGGAGGAAAGGGTGGGAAGTAGATAAAGACCCTAGAGTAGTTGTGACTCTGTGACCCCCCCAGACACACCCGGAATTGTACTCCACCAGTCCCCTAGGGGGCGCCTGAGCCAATCAGACTGATAGTTGACGCTGGTCTGTCACAGCCGTTTAAAAGGAAAGAAACGCAAGACTTGCCAAACACGTGGTCTCTCAGAGAACGCCCAAATCACTATTTTCACACAGATTCTCAAATGTTGCCGATGAACTCAAAATTTAAATGCTGTCCAATGCTACCAAAATCTGCACATAGACCAGATGAGGAGTTTAGAGGGTCTGAGCTTAGGTCCAGATATCACAGCGATATCCTTATTCTATGTGCCTCTGGAGAGGAGCCCCTTTCTGAGGCCTTCTGGTGGAGTAAAGGGAGATGCTTAGCCTGGCACACAATGCCAAGCCACTTAAGCAGTGCGGGCGAAGTACTTCTGTGATACGGACACGGGTCTTCATGGTTCAGAGGGAAGAACCCACGGTCCACCAGAGGCTCTTGATATACCGACCCCAGGGGCAGAGTCTGAAGCTTGTCTTCCTCCTGTAGCTTGCAAGCTGCTGCTTTGTTTTGTGTGGTACTGGGAACTGAACCCAGGGCCTTCACCCTGAGCCACATCCCCAGGCCTTTCTTATTTTGTGCTAGGAGATAAGGTCTCATTAAATTGCCAAATTTCCTGGCTGGGTTCAACCTTGCAGTCCCCCTGCCTCAAACTCCCAGAGCGCTGGGATGACAGGCATACACCACTGTATCTGGCTTACAAACCGACTTTTATAAACAGTGTATGCCCAACTCACTCAGGAAGATAGACTGTGAGAGCACAGTGTTCAGTTCCACCAAACCGCATTTCCCCAGAAACGTATCTGCCCCTGAGAGTGGGCCACGTCTTACGAACCTGCTGCTCCATCTCTCTACTGAGCTTGGTCCACAGGACAGAAATCACCCTACTGCTTAACCAAGGAAGGGCTGGGCTCCTGGTGAGGAAGAGCCTTTTATCTAACAGTAGCCTGCAGCCTCCAGGGTTTTGAACCCCGCCCTCTTCCTTCTCACGCAGTCTTGTTGCACTGAACCATCTGGAGCAACAGGGGCCACTGGGCCTGGCGGGGGAAAGACACCACCCGCACCACCCCATTTCATCCTCACAGCACCCGCATCAGGCACTGACGGTGCCCCATTTTGCTGGTAGGAAACTCAGGCTCGGGTGGTGAAGGCAATTACCAGTAAAGCGGAGCCCAGGCTGAACCGAGCACTCGTCTGCACCAGGTGCAGTGCTCCCTTGGGAACACTCCGCAGGCTACAGCGGGTTTCATGATCCAATATTTCCACCGGAAGGAAAGAGAATTCTCCCCCGAGATCACCCTGCCTCCCTCGACACGGGCGGGTGGAGCCCCTGCCCCCACGAGGCTTCTCCCTGGGGAGATCCCTCTGGGGGCTCACCAGTGGCAGGTCAAAGGGGAACCTCTGAGCTCCGCAGACCAGAGACCACAGCACCAGCGCGTGTGAGGCTCGCCGTCCTCCCGCTACCCCGGACCCAGGGGGCATCAGGCGCCTGACCACCTCCCAGCAGAGGGAGGGCGCTCCACGCAGGATTCCAGACACACCGAGCAGCTTCGAAACGCAGACGGCTGCGCTGGACTCGCCTCCTCACTGCCTCTCGGGAGCGAACTGTCACTCAGGCTGCGCACACAAGGAGCGACTGAGCAGGCTGCTAATGGCAGGGTGTTCCGACACCGCAGCCAGAGGACACACAGAACACGCTCCAGTGTTTAAAGAAGCGAGGTGGGAAATTGGCACCATGGTTTCCAAGGACAGTTTGGCAAGAGCTCTTAAATTTGTACATCTTTTCGTCCTCTGGCCTAGCCATTCCAATTATAGCACAGGAACATAAAACTGGGAAACGCACCCAGGTATGTTCTAACATAAAAAAAGTGACTATCTTACAGTGTACAAAAGAAATGAGGAAAACAACCATGAACACAGAAAATTTTCTCTATTAATTCATGATGAATTCTAAAAGCTAATAAACGTACTAGCCCTTCTGGCCTTTGATGTACTCACGGGGAAAGACATTCAAAAAGGCTTTGAATGTATGAAGAAAAACAGCTGTAAAAGGCAATATCTGGAATGTACCTTTTCTGTAAAGCAACATTAATAATAATTTGAACATATCTGAGAAAATAAGTGCTAAGCCATAAACAGCGTACATCTCCAGCCTACAGATTAGCAAACTGATTCTGCACAGGCCTGGCAGTAACTCGTGGGGTCCTACGAGTCCCAAAGGGTGTCACGAGCACTGAACCTGGCACGGCAATGGCGGCTCCAGGTGCCCTCCACGCACGGCTGGGGTGAGTGCCAACAGAAAGCTCCTCATAAGCTTTGAAATTAAAAGTGTGTATATAATTTCCATGTGCCTCAAAATGTTCTTCTTTTCCTTTTCCCAGCTACTTAAAAGCCATTCTTAGCCGCAAGGCACAAACCAGGCGGCCGGGCGGTTCTGAGCACAAGGCTGCGCAGCGCTGCTCTGGGGCGCGGAGGGAGCCCTCTCCACAGTGACACCTGTGTGCGTGGGTGAGGTGTCCTGCTCTAACGGCACCGCGGCAGAATGGGAGGCGTAACAGCAACGCTGGATCGGGATCGACTGATCCCCGTGCTCGAGGGAAACGCCCCACACGTACGGGGACTTGTACTGCTGCTTCCCACCCGCGGGCGCGGTGACTGAGCTGGCGGCTGCCGTCAGCGGGCTGTCTCTTTGTCTCGGTGTCACTGTCTGCCTCCGTCCCTCTCCCACGCACACTCGCACGTGCGCTCAAACACTTCCCTGGTTTTTCTTTTTTGGCCGTGTCTGTTGACTGTTTTTCTCTCTGAGCAAAACCATCAGCAGAAGCCACTTCTTGGCCTCGGACAGCGCACAGAGCCAAGCGGGCCAGTGCCACCCACATCACGGCCCCATCATCAACCACAAGAACCAGCGACTGACTCGGGAAGGAGGCTTGTCTGCACACAGGCTGGGCTGCCCGGTGGGCGCTGCTTCTGGCGCAACGGCAGCCGAGGCAAAGCGTGTGCCGGGCAAGGGCCACTGTCCAGACGCAGCTGCGTGGGAACAGAGCGCCCACACAGAGCAGCCCTGCTCCGGCTCCTGAGTCTGGCGCTCGTGAGCGCGAGGCGGATGCGCCCCCCGACCTGGCCGCAGAACTCTTCCCCACACACGCCTTAGAGGCGCCTGTGGTCTCCCCCGGCCCAGGGGCCTTCGACTGCACCACTGCTGCTGCCCAGGGCGGAAGGGAGGTTTCTTCCAGCCCAGCTCCTTCATTCTAACCAAGAGGGTCAATGCACATTTGCACAAGGTGGTGTAGACCAGGGGTGGGCGCTCGTGGCATGTACAGAGCCGGGTACTAAATATTTTAGACCTAGTGGGCCACACAGTCTGCATAAAATGTCGCAGATGAGATGTTGATAAATGCCCTGACCTTGTTCAGTTGCACTGTATGAGAGGGCACTAAAATTGAATTTCTTATAATTTTCACATGTCATGAAATACTACCTTCTTTCTAATCATTTCACAGCCTTTGAAATGTGTAAAATTGGCTCCTGATCCATACAAAGGCGGCCCGGGGGGACCAGGCCAGCAGCGTAGTGCGTTGGCACTGCCCAGGCCCTGTACCCACCACGTGGTCCCCATGTCCCGGACACGTGAAGAACACAGGGTCTCGGCCCCACCTCCAACTACAGAACTTGAATCGGATGTGAGACACCCGGTGACGCATGTGGAAATGAGGCTTGCGAAGTCCTGCTCCAGGAAAGGCCTCTGAAGCCAGCCACAGGGCACACACACACGTGTAAGCACTCTGCGAGGCTGAGGCGGGAGAATCACAAGTTTGAGCCCGACCTGGGCGATTCAGCAACCCCTTGTTTCAAAAGTAAAAGAAAAAACAAAACAGAACAAATAAGGGCCAGGGATGTAGCTCAGTGTGAAGGCCCTGGATCAACCCTCAATTATTAACCCGCACAAGATTAAAAAGTAAAGAAAGAAAAGCCTTCCGAAGTCGGCCAGTTGGAATCCCACTGGCTTCGGGCTGCCAACGCCAGACAAGCTGCTCACCCTCTCCGAGACCCTGATTCCCTGCCGCCGACCGTGCCCTGCTCTGGGGCTGCTGTGCAGGTCAGGACAGGCGCCCCACACGGCCGGCGGAGCAGTGTCAGAGGCGCTCACGGGGCAGCGAGAGGACGCCGGGGGCCTCCCGAGCTTCTTCACCGCCAGCTCCCGGCAAGTCTCGGACACACTCGGAGAGGTCTGTGAACCAACCAGCCAGCTAGAGACAGGGTGAGCCCGCAGCACGCCCTCTGGAGGGCACCGCTGGTATGCTGCCGCCACCCTCGGCTGGGCTGGCAGACGTCCTCCGCGGCCTCCGTCCTAGAGGCCGTCCGGGCGGGTGAGACAAACCTGCCTTCCGTGGACGGTCGGACTCAGGGCTGCGGCTGGTGAGCAGGCCCCAGAGAAAGCAATGGCCGCGAGCCGCAGGACCCTCTCTCCCGCCCGCTGGCCTTGGCCCGCTCCTTACCACAGGGGGCCTCCGTTTCCTCGTCTCCAAGGGTCCCGTGCGCCTCCCGAGGTCTGGGGTGAGGGGCTGAGCACTGCTCCCAGAGCCGGCCTCTGGTGCCGGCCACGGCCACTGCGGGCAGGCAGAGGTCTCGCCACCCCCGCGTGCTCTCCCTCCCGCTCGGCTGGGTCTGCGCCAGCCACGTAAGCACCGCAGCGGCGGCGGCGGGCACAGAGCGCGGCCGGGGGGGCCCCAGCCCGTAGCCTGCCTCTCCCAGGCCGGGTTGCCCGTGCACAGAAGAGCCCCCCCCACACACACACACTCAGCTGCCACTTCCAAGGCAGGGAAAGCTCCGCGGAAAAATGTGAGCTCTGCCCGCCCAGACATGGCACCTTCGTTTCTGTTTTTTTGGTTTAAGAAAGCTTAAGAATCCCTATCTGCCCGCTAGCGTTCATGTGACAGCAAAACCGGGCAGGTTCCCTCCTTCGAAACCCTGCCAGGAGCTACAGCGCCCCGCCTGCCCACTTCCCGGTGGGCACATATGCACAAGGTTCCCACGGCCTAGCTCCGGGCCCCTCGGCCAGCCAGGGATGCCGCTCTGCGCAGGCTCGACTTGCGCCTGGGCCTGGGCCTGGGCCGGGCACCCTCCCCGCTCCCCAGGCAGGTGCTGCCTGCACCGCTCCATGCAGGCCTGCCAGCAAATGCCACCTCCCGAGAGAGTCCTTCCCACCGAGCGTTCATGGAATGGGCCTGGAATTCTGTCTGCCCTGTCCTCCGCCAGATCCCCAGTGCCAGGGGAGCGTGGCACAGACGGCCACCCAGACATCCGTTCAAGGGAGAGATGCAGGTGTGGCAGGTGAGAGGGTGCAACCGTCTGCACACCGTTAGACAGCCAGCCCAGCCAGGGCAAAGGCCAGCCGGGCGCTGAGCGCACGGCCGAGCCCCAGGCGCCCCGGAGCAGTGACTGAGCCGCTTACAACCTGCTTCTGCCTGGAGCGTCACGCAGCGGAGAGGAGCCGGCCTGGGGGCCCCGGTGGACACAGAGAGGCCAGTTACGAGGACGCAGGGGCTGGACAGGCTAACCAGGGCTCGGAGGGGCTGGCACTCGGGGTGGGGGCTCCCACTCGGGTCTGGTCAGGCCGGCCTGGCTTCCCACGCAGGTGCCACGCACTTTCCCGGGCCTCGCAGCCCCGCTGGCAGAGGGTCACGGAGACTCCACACCGCCGAGAAGGAACACCGTGCTGTGAGCCAGCAAGGGCCGTCCACGGGGCCGCCCACAAGGACAAGGGCGAGGGGCACTTCCCTTCCGGCGCCGGGGAAAGGCTATAAAAACCCCATTCACAGCACAAAGTGCAGCCTTTCTGCTGCTGCGAGGAGGGAAATTGCTTCCGCATGAAAATCCGTCTCTCAGTGAGAGGGTCTCTTTCCAAGGACAGCTCCAGAGCAGGCTGGAAACCAACACTCGTCCTCCCATCACAGCCCCGTGCTCCCCCCGGAGCTGTGTCCTCAGACCGAAAAGCTGGTCCTGGACGCCGAGCATCTCACACTGCAGCGAGGCTGCTCCGGAGCTGGGTGTCCCGCTCACTGGCTGGGGAAACCGCGAGGGGCCGGGCCAGCCGGGGTCGGAGGTCACACAGCTGGGGAGGAAGAGCCGGCCCGTCACACAGTGGGCAGTGGGCAGAGCACAGTGGGGAGTGGAGGCCACAAGGCTTCTGCCTACCTCCATCACCTCCACTAAGGTGCGGGACAGACCAAGACGCGGCCACGGCCAGGAGAAGTGGTGCACGCACGCCTGTCATCCCAGCCTCCGGGAGGCTGATGCACAAGGGTCACAAGTTCAAGCCCAGCCTGGGCAACTCAGTAGAATCTTGCCTCAAAATAAAAGAGGGCTGGGATGTTGCGTGGTGGGAATCTCAGTACCACAAAAAAGAAGAGGAAGAGGAGGGTAGGAAGAGGCAGCAGCCCGGCGCAGGCTCTGATCCCAGTGGATGGGTTCTCCACCCATCCCACGTGTGACCGCACTGGACCCATCCAGGACACACCCTCGGGGGCTGCCCACTGGCACGAACACAGTGCCACGCTGCCAGTCACATATGCATGAGGTTGCCCGCTGACTGGGTGGGATGCAGGAGTTATTAAGGCTCAGGCCATCAGGGTCGCACTCAGTGCCCTGAAACAAAGGCAGAGAGGCTGCCAGACCAGTCCTGGGAGGAACAAAAGCTTCCAGAGGCGCTGGCTGCGGGGCCCTGCGACTGGGGCGGACCGCAGACCGCAGCCACAGGCAGGCACAGCGCTGGCTGGAGGGGTGCGAGCGGGAATCGGAGAGAGAGCCCAGGGCCTGCCCGGCACCCCCTTCCTGCTCAAAGGAGCCCTCTGCTTTGCAGCACCACCTGGAGGGGCCAAATGCCCGCACCCCACTTTTCTCAAGCAGCACCCGCAGACAGCAGCGTGAGAGGGCACGCGACCGACTCCGAACTGCCTTCCAGCGCAGGCTGGGCGGCCCGAAGCCAACATACGAGGCACATTAATGAGAAACATCTGCCGCGAAGGGTTGACGCAGCACAGGCGGCGGATCTGCGGCCGGACCCGGAGCCACAGGGGCTGAACTGAAGCCCAGCCGGGCCGCGGCGGAGCCGCTCAGCCGCACTCTGTTTGGGGCCGAGTTACCTAGACACCCAGCCCAGCAGGCACCGCCCTCCGCGGGCGGCCGGCCCCGCGCACCCTCCCGGCCACCGGCTCCACCTTCAGCGTTCGCGGCAGAGGTGGCGGCCCTTCGAAGCGCAGCCTTCGCATTCTTTCCGCGTGACTTTCCGCGGACTTGCAGGCCCTGCTTCTTTCCCTCCCCGCGGCGGCGCGCGTGCGGGGCGTCCTACCTCCATTTGTGCAGGGCGAAGCCGGGGCACTGGTCACCGCAGGCGCTGCACGGCTGGCCTCGCTCTATCCGCCCCGGTCCGGCCAACTTCAAAGCAAACAGAGCACGGGCGTGTCTGAGACCAGCGGGGCCGGGGGTGGCCTGTCCCGCCCCCCATCCGACCCGGCTGTCCACGCCCGTGCGGACTTGGGGTGCCCGGGGCCGCAGAGCCCGAGGGGTCCGGGCCCGGAGAAGGGAGTGTGTCCGAGGAGCTGTCTCCAGGGCACCGAACCCCAAAACCAGGCTTGCTGGGGCTTTGTCTCCCCCGACACCTTGGTCACCGGCTTCTGAGAGACAATGCTAGAGACCCCAGCCAGCGACCACCACACCCCCGGCAGAGGGGCAGCGGAGGACACCCCAAAAGAAAGCCCGAAGTCCGAGGGCAGGGCAGGGGCTACCCGCCGCGGGGGCTGGGGCTCTGCGCAGGGGCCGGCCCGCCTTAGGGACGCGGCTCGGCGCGTCTTTCCCGCGACCGAGCAGGGTGTTCAGGGCCGCGCCCCCGGCGACTGTCGGCGCGCCCGGCTCACCTGGGGCCACAGGTGCGCGGCCTCGGGTGGGGACGCCCGCGGGCGAGGACACTCACGGCGGGACCCCACGGCGGGCGGGGCCCCACGGCGGGCGGAGACACTCACCGGGCGGCTGCACAGCCTCCTCCGTGAGCTCCGGCTGAACATGGCCCGGCGCCGCGCGC
>PVIC010013523.1:0-37955 GCA_004025085.1 Thryonomys swinderianus
ATCCCATGACTCTCTTGATCCTACAGGCAAACATGTTCGCTTCTGCTGGGTGTTCCTGTAGCTTCCACAGCACAGTTCATTGGCATTGCTTGCTTGTCTTTCCTTTTTGCCTGTAAACTTCCTATCCAAGGGGTCCTGCCTGTGCAGATCACCATTGTGCCCCATAGACCTAGCGTAATGCCTGGACCATAAAGCCTGAGATCACTTTTTTTTTTTTTTTTTTTTTGAGACAGGGTCTCGCTTTGTAGTTCAGGCTGGCCCTGAGCTCACTATGGTGCCCAAGCAAGCCTTGAACTCAGCAGTCCTCCTGTCTCTGCCTGCCGAGTGCTGGGATGACAGGCATGAGCCACCACGCCCGGCTCTGTGGTATGTGGTACTGATGGCTGGTGGGCGTGAGTCACCACGCCCAGCATTGTATGTGGTTACCAGGGATCTAACTCAGGACCTTGCAGTTGCAAGACAGGCACCGGAACCACTGAGCTAAATCTCTGGCCCTGAGATCACTCGTGAACATAAGATGTTTAGTAAGCTGGGTGAGGATGAGATGTGTGATGTCTACAACCTTGAGGGTTCCCATGCCTCGTGGCTCATCTTCCCATTCGACCACGGTCCATTTTGCAGCCCTAGTATTTGCAGAGAGCTTTCTATGCTGGACTCAACCTCAAGGATGTAAGAAAGCTCTGCGTTCCTTAATTTGAGGAACAAAGTGAGGTGAAAGGAGCCACAGAGCAGCAAAATGACCAGCAGAAGGAGAAAAGGGATAATGCATGAACGGTATTAGGTTCATGGTTTGTTACAACAATGATCACAGACTTGGTGGTTAATGCAACTTAAATTTCGACATTTCTGGATGTCAGAAGTCCAAAAACCAAGGGTCAGCGCAACTGTATTCCTCCTGGAGGCCCCGAGGCCCAGCCGTTTCTTTGCCTTACCCAGGGCCAGAGGCTGCTGCCGTTCTGAGATCATGGCTCCATCCTCTGCCTTCAAAGCTCATCATTCCGATCTCTGATTCTCTTGTCCAAACTCATTTTTCTGATCCCCTACTCTCATGCTGTCTTACCAGGACCATGTCGGAGTCATCTGGATAATTCAGGATGATCTCTCCACTTCAAGACCCTGAATCACAACCGCCAGTCCCTTTTGCCAGGAAGGGTAACGTATTCGCGGGTTCCAGGAAGTAGGATGAGGACATCTTTAGGGGTCTATGTTCTGTCTACCACAGTTAAGGCCGAATGGTGAGGAAAGGACTCGAGCGCAAATGGCAAGCAAGTTCCGTGAACTGAGAAACACATCAGGTACAAAGTGAATGAGATTTTGGAGTAGAGCACTGAAGTCATGCTGGATTGGGAGAAAAAGGTTTTGAGCGGTGAGGTATACGAGGTGGTATTGGGAGGTGCTCCAGACTTCTGTCCAAATTTCCAAAGGGGACAAAATCCTTTGGCCTTGCTCTGACAGGCATAAAAACCCTTGGCAGTTTCCATATAGGAGGCCCGCACCCTCTCTGCTGGCCTGCTTTGCTTCACCTCCCAGAATCCTTTTTTACATGCATTTTATCGAGAGCTTAGATGGAAGTTGAAGAAATCTCTTCAGGTCTTTACATGAGCATTTTAGCCGTCCTTCCTGGGCAGCTGTCAATAACAGAAAGTGAATAAAGCGAAACCCATGAGCTGGAGACCTTGGTTCAGAGGGGGACTCAGTGCCGGTTTGGTAGCCAGCACAGGCCCGCTTCCGCGGGAAAAGCGTACAGCCAGCTGTTTCTGCTGTTTCTAGAGAGCCCAGGAGACAACAGAAGGTACCTTGCTTCCCCAAGGAGGTACGCCTGCATTCCTGTGCCCATCAGCACGTTCGAGAACAAGACCTGGCTGGGAGGTGGAGCGGGGAGTGGAATCTTACGTTTGCTCTGAGTTCCTTTTCCCTTGTGCTCAGCCTACAGATAGGGCCATGGGGACACAGCAGCTGCTGGAGCTGTGGTGAAGGTCTCAGCGCTTTTTGTTGCCAGAATTCCAGCCCCTGTACCACCTGGCGAGGGGCTTTGGGGAGGATGCGAAGTGGGGGGCAGTGTAAGCTCTGGGCTAAGGGATCGTGGTGCCTCTAGCTCCCTCCTCCCCTCTCCACCCTCCTTTAAGCAGCAGCCAGATGCCCAGGGCCTGCCTGCTGGTCTGTCTGCTCTGATCCGGGAGTCCTGTTTGTGGCTCGCTCTGCCCAGATTTCTGTACCTGCTTGTTGGCCACTGATCTACGTTAGTTCTAACCCGCAAACTACTTCCCAGCTAAAAGCCTCCCTACTTCCTTCAGTCTAAATGTGGCCAATTAACACCCTGGATCCGACACATTCTTTGCTCCTATCACAGTTAAAGTCAAAGCCATCAACGTCTTTTACTCCAGAAATCACCTTCTAATTGCTCTCGCTGCTTCCATTGGTCCTCTCCAATTAGTTCTTACATGGCAGTATGAGAGTATATATTACAACATACTGTTTCTCTGTTCAAACACCCTGGTGGCTTGTCCTCTCATGCAGAATAGGATCCAGCTTTCTCAGTACCATGTATCATCTCTCCCCTCAACCTCACCCCTCTACCATTCTCGCATTCCTCTTCCAATCACCCTTGGCCCTCCCACTTGCTACCATATCTGCTAGCCACTAGTTCTTCAAATCTCATACTATCTCTCTCCCTCACTTCACGCAGGCCTCGGCTTACTAAGTGTGAGCATCTCATCTTCCCCTGCCACCCACATCTGAAATAGAACTTCCTGTCATTTGTCTCCAGGGCACTCCCTGACAGGTAACTTTCTAGGCCAGGGTATCTATCTGTGTTCTCTGGGTCCCTCCCCCAAGAAAGTGGAGGCTGGGTTTTTCCTCATCCCCTACTGTGGCCACAGAGCCTACACAGGACCTGACCCACCATAAATAGTCAATGAATATTTGTTGAATAAAAGAGAGACAGGAGTCATTTACTTCTCAGAGAGTGAGTAAGGGTATTACGTGCTAGGCACTATGGTTGGTGGACAGTGCTTGTTCTTTGCCCCAGGAGCCTTCTAAGCAAAGATAAGGAAATATATATAACTTTTTGTAGAGTGTGATATTTGCTATCAATGAAGAACATACAAAGTAGTGTATGGAAATGCAAATGAGATGAAGGTTAATTTTTCTTTAGGATCTAAGGAACTACTAGAAGATATGGATTTGAACTTGAGTTGAGCTGCCTACTCATCAGTTGAAGCTCTTTGGGATGTTCTCTCCACTAATTGGTTGCCAGCAAGTCTTTGGCATATTTGTGGTTATCAGAGATAAATTCCTCCGAGCTCTTAAAGACGCCTACTCTCCAAACATTGCTGGAAAGATACCAAAGTCTGACACTTTTCCCCAGAGGTTTGTCTTTGTGAAACCAGGCCCTGATCTGGTCCCTGGGTAAGTGTCCACTGTTCTGAGACACTCACTAGGGCAGGGTTCTCACAGAGCCACTTTTTATGGATTGACAAGCTTTAATACTACTAAAGCTCCCAGCGCTCACGTTGGGATGCTGACCCACGGGCTGTCTCCATGACACAAAGAATCATCCCAGCTGTGCCAGTGTGGATGGTGGAGGCTGGAGTGAGAGAGGCCAGAAGTGGCTCTCTCCCCTGTTAGTGGCTCTGGGGGCTTCTTCGGGCTACACACATCTCTTTGAAGAGTTGGTAGGGGCATGGCTGCGCAAGCCTGTAGGTAGTGTCAGTTCCCTAGGGTAGGAGAGCCCCTTTCTGTTAGCACTGTGACAGGTGCCCTGGCAGCAGTGCTTGTGCAGGGGGCAGCTACGCTGAGGCACATTCATGGCTTGGAAGAGTAGAAAAGTCACCAGAGCTGTGAATACCTGGACAAGCAAGGCTTTGGAGATGGCACTCTCCCTAAACACAGAAGGATGTGCTCATATTTTCAACTCCTTTTCCCAGAAGTTTTACTCATGTTATATAATTTGATTCTCACAGCATTCTGAAGAGGTAGAAGAGTTATATATTTTTGTAAAAATTGAATTCTTTATTGGTACATTTTATATACAACTCACAATCACACACAACGTTGGGGAATTTGTACCAGTATATGACATAAGTTAATTCTCATTTTTACCCACCTCTGTGCTTTTAGTTGTAGTTTTCAATACAGTTTGTTATGTAAATCCTGGGCTATATTAAAAGACAGAGTGAATAAAATAAACACAACACAGAACCCCACCAAGTATCTTTGATGGTGTATTTTCCATCAGAAACCCCCAAGACATAAAACATAAACAGATGTCAGCCCATAGGCCCGACTAACAGTGAGTTAAATTCTTATACTATGGCTCATGGAAGTATGTCTGAAATTTCCCAGAAGGGCTTATAAACTCCTTCCTTTATCCCATAGTAATTTGGAGTTGCAACCAGACAAACACAAAAAAAATTATCTGGAAACATGGGGTAGCTCTCTAAATTGAGAAAATAATCTAAATATAAAACCGCAGAAAAGACAAAAAATGAAGCATTATAAAATAATGAATAATTGAGAATATGCTGCCTTTTGATGTTTGGTATATATTTTTTTCAGTGTACCCAAGGTTCAGATTCCACAGAGAACATCTAATTGGCCTAGATGGTGTCTTCTCCTCACAGCTGGGCACAGACAAGCAAAGCACCAAATCCCACCAAGACTATACTCAATGGAAGACAAATAGTTTCCCAAGGCCAAATGGCTATCTATAAATTACCAGTAAACAGGCAACAAAAATTTTAGCCTAGATTCATTTGTCTCAGAAATCTATCCTTCATTGCTAATCTAGGCAGGGGTATCTTTGCATATGTCTTTTCTTTCCATTGCACACTTTTTTAATTCCTTGAGCTTACTTGATACATTCCTACTAATTTCCTCTTTAATTCAAGCATCTTCTTATACTTTTATGTTCTGAGACATTTTCGGTGACCTCCAACCAAAATATGGGCCAAGTATCTCTATCTTGTGGTCCTAGAGTACAACCCTAGTTTTCTTACATAAACAGATATTCTTGATGAGTTGAATAAGCTAGTTCCTAACTTAGGAACTGGAGGTAAAAGATGTACCCAAAATATTGTGGACTGATTTACCTGAAAAGAAAGTTCTCAGAAAATTTGCCTGAAGAAGGGGGGAAAAAAAGACAAAAATAAACTAGAGTTAATGTCAGGGGAAAAAAAGGACATGATTGAGGTTAGGGGAGAAACGGATTCCTCTACAAATATTATGCACACAAATGCACAAAGAACAAGGCAATTAGGTGACTTGTAGGTGACTATAGCTTAAAGCAATGGTACAAACTATGGGCTCCAAGAAAGTGGCCACTTGAGGAGTCCTCAGCAGGTGAGTTTCACATTTGGACAGAAGACTGAGAGGAAGCTTTCCCTTCATTTTCCATCATCTGAAGAAACCCAGGATTATGACACATGGAGAAGAGAACATGGGCTCTGTCAACATCCCATACTAAAAATAACCACACATTTTGTGGGACTGTTTGATTAATTTTGTTTTCTGATTAATGTTGTTACGATAGTGCTCACAAGCTGAGTGAAAGATCACTGCCTAAACTAAGGGGCCAGGTGTTTTTAGGTATTATAATAATAAAGCCTAACATGTATGGAGTGCTTATCTTGTACTAAACACTGCACTAGAGCAATTTTCATAGGCAAGCTCACTTAAGCCCTGTGGAACTGTGCTATGTAGTCTAGTTTGGTCAATGGCTATTCCTTCTAGAATCATTTACTAGCCTGCAAGGACTGCCTGAAAACCACATGTCCCAGAATGCTTTGCTGCTTTGGTTGTGATTTGGGCTCATCCAATCAGGAGTCAAAACTTCTGCTCTTCAGTAAAATAAGTAGGGAAATGATAAATAGTAAGTGACCCACCCGTTTTCTTGATGCACATCCAGGTGGTCTAACAATATGATCTTGGAGTTGGCAGTTATGATAATAGCTTCCAGACTGCCACATTTCAGGTATTCCTGAAGCTGATGATTATGTTGGCTTAGTGATCCATTGGTTATGTCTAGGATGATGTGAACCTGAATTCAGAAGTTTAGGGAGTAAACTCCTCTTTTCCAAGCTTTCTAACTTAGTCAGTACTGAAGTGGTATTCTGGAATTTGTTTGTAGCAGCTGAAGCCACAGCCTGTTCCTCCTGTCATTCAACAGTGTTGTAAGCACTTGGCACCCTCTATTTAATCCTTTCCTGCTTAAAGTACTTGGAGTGTTTCATGTTATCTAAAACAGAACCCTAGTTGAACCAAAGAGTACTTCCACTGCTTCTCAGATGATAAGAAACTTGAGGCAGAGAATAATTACATACATCATCTAAGATCCCAGAACCAGTAGATGTGGAATAGGGTTTTGAACTCAGGAAGTTTGCCTGGGTTTGACAACTGTTCACCATATTATCCATTTGTGTTTTCATCCCGTGATTATTTATTGACACCTTTTATGTTCTTGCAATATGTTAATCTCTGTGGATATTATGGTAAAAAAAAAACAAAGTGGAAAGTTCTTTATTCTAATTCTCCTGACTTGTAATAGAGTCAGGTAATTATATGTACATTTAAATGGTGATATATTTTGCTACAGGCTTGCATTGCAAAGAGGCATGTAGCATTTAAAAGCAGACAGTCGATATCAAAAGCAGGTTGTAAAAGAGCTGGCTGCTACAGGGCTTCAATTCAAATTTTGGTTTACACATAATTCAGTGAAAATATTGATAAGAATGAAAGGAAGAAGCAAGGAAGGAAAGAGTGAATGAATAAATAGGCTGCATCCTTTCTGAAACTCTTTGATCTGTCTCCAGGCTCCTCACTAGCCCCAGACCAGCGGCATTAAGTGACTTTAGCTCTTCCATTCCCATTTGGGATTCTGCCCTATGGATAAAGAAAAAAGTGCGTTATGAGTAGAGAACTTGAAAGGAGATAGTTTTCCCCTCTGGAAATTCCTTTCTAGTGCTGAGACAGGAAGAACTTGGTAGTCAGGTCATGTGAGAGACATCTGATCGCCACTGACTGGGGAACAAAGCTCTCGAGAAGTGAATGATCCTCCCAATAGAGGCTTAGTCTGCTGTTGGCAGGAGAAACACTCCAGAGACATTAATACATGGTGAAGCACAGAAGCACCAGAGACATAAAGATGCCCTGGGAAGGAATTTTGACTTCAAGTTGCAAGATTGAGAGTGACTTGAAAGAAATGTACTCAAGGTTAGGGATAAAACCAAGCTGAGCTAATCAATAATAATGAATAATTAGAGAGGCACCCAGAATTTCCTTGGGGATTGGGTTTTATTTTCTTTAAAGACTTGCACTTTTGGACTATTGGCTCCACTCTTTGACTTTTATTTATTTAAAGAATCTTCTTTCAGAAGAGCAAGGAGTTCTGTCTACAGGGTGGCCAGGTGCATGGGCCACATGTTTATCCCTAAGGAAACATGAAGGTGTCATCTCCTAATTGTTGTCCATGAGCAGGGAGGAAATAAAGAATTTCGTGTGAGCTGTATTTGTGGAACTACTCATTAAAAAGGCAGCTATAGCATAGATTTTGCAGGAAAGTAAGTTAAAAATTACTCTAAAAGGAAATCTCGAGGTAAAAGTGGGCTTGGGAGATGCTCACATGAAGCACAGGTGCCAAGTACATGGCTTCCTCTGTTTTTAAGAGGCAGGATCTATGAGGCTCGCTGTCAGTTTGTCAGTTGACATTTTCAGACACCTGCAATACATCACTAAGGAATTTCTCCTTCAGTCACTCAACCCAGCTCGCCACGCAGAGTGAAGATGAACACCTACTATCCATCCATAAAACACGCCTTCCCTTCCTACTATGTGCTAGATTCTGAGGGATACCACAGATGTGTCACTTGTATGACTGGCTTGAAAGAGCAAACCAACATGAAACACTTAAAAGGTGACTTTCCACCTCCCTCTTTCTGACAAAGCCCCCCGCCCATGCCAGTCAGACTCTCCCTTGTGACTCTGGCCAGAGATGTGTGAGGGGGGGAGCAGTCCGTGTCACTTCCAGGCAGCAGTTTTAAGAGCCAAATCTTGCTTTACCACGTTCTTCCTTCCCTTTGCTGTGAGGACTGGCAGGGTTACAGTGAGACCTACTTTGTCAACCTCGTTCCTGGAGTGGAGCAATATGGAACTGAATGGTAACTGCGTTTTGAGAGGCTTTAGCAAGAGCGAGAAATCACCCTGGTTCTGTTAAAAGTGATGTTTGAGGTTACTTCTTGCCCTAGCATAACAACCTAATCTGACTTATACAAGACAGCTCTATAAAACTAACTTTTATTGAGTGCTTACTATATCCTGAGTATTGTGCTGAGGGCTTTATATGCATTATCTCATCGAAGTCTCATAAAAACACCATGAAATATATATTATGTTACTTTATTTTATAGGTGTTGAACCAAGTCCCAGAGCTAAGTTCAGACCATGCTGTTATTTAGTGCTGGAGCAGAACTTTAGAATCTGGTTTGCCTGGGTACAGAGTCCATGAGCTTATCTGCTGTCCTAGCCCATTTTGTGTTGCTATAACCAAATACCTGACGCAGGATAATGTAAAAAGAAAAGAAGATAATTTGACCCATCAATCTGGTGACTGAAAGTCCCTACAGCAGTGTGCTGGTGTCTTGCCAAGACTTCCAGCTGTATCACAACATAGCAGAGAGCTCATCTAGCAGGAGACAAAGTAAGAGAGCAGGGAAGCGTTAGACAGATTCTTTTAACAAACCAGTCTTGAAGGAACAAACCCATTCCTATAGCTCTACCCGTTCTATGAGACCCCCAGCAATCCCTTCATCGGGATTCACAGGGGTAGTGTGGCCTCCCACTAGGTACTTCATCCTAGGCCCCTTGTCTTAAAGGTCCTGCTATCTGTCAGCGTCATTACATTGTGGGCCAGCTCTCCACACATGACCCTTTAGGCAGAAACTGTATTCAAACCACAACAACGACTATGCTCTATAATTACAGGTCAAGGTCAAAAGGATTTTTTTTTGGAGTAGACTGATTGCTCTGAGCAGTTTAGAAGACACATGCTTGATGTGTTTTAGAACTTTCTGGGGAAGAGAGTTATGGAAGAAACGAGAAGTAAAAAAACATGGGCAGGTTGTAGATAGGAGGAGAAAGCTGCAAGAGTCTCTGACCCTTTGGAGTGGGAAGAGAGAGAGAGGAAAGGTACCTCATCTGTCTGGGTGAAATAAGGCAATACAATGGATATGCCAAACCTGGAAATTGGTTCAGTCTACCCTTAAGAACCTCACAGTCAGAGAGGGGCGATAAGGCGTTTACCCAAATTACTATCATAATTCAGGCAAGCTCCATTAGAGTTCTCTGTAAAGTATGTTCAGATGTATCAAACCAAGACTAAGCAGAAACCTCTTCAGCAGTACCGGGCTGGAACTTGGAAGAAGAGACTGCTGCAGAGCAGATGGTTTAGTGATTCAGAATGCCTCCAGACACACACCAGTCTCCGTCCCAAATTCAGAAGAATACAATTAAGGCTGTGCGAGATATCAGGAGAGGTACTTCCCGTGTCACCTGAGAAAACTGTCAAACACACCAGACCTGTAAACTAGTGGGTGCCAAGGGTATTTCCATACATCCCACTTCTGAGCCACCACCACGGGATAAGACTGGGTGCTGTTTATGTCTAGAGGTCCCCTCAAAGCCCCATGGACTCATAGGTAGGGCTTCTGGGAGATGATTGAGTCATGGGTGTGTGATACGAACTCATCAGTGGTTTAGCCCACTGATGAGTTTATAACTAAATATGGCCTGAGAGGTAAAGCCCGCTCACAGGAGGTGGGGCCCTGGGGGTGGCTGGGAAGAGCCTGTTTCCTTCTTCTGTGGCTTGTGTTTGGATGTTCCTCTACAGCCACATGCAGTTATAGGTGGAGCTTTTTCGGAGTGGCTGGGTTTAGAGTGAGTGACCGATTCGTGGTGTAATGCTAGGATTAAGGCTGTGAGTGCCATCTGTTGTAACGGGAGCAGCCTGGACACAATATAAGGGACAGAAAGAGGCTTGTTGTTATTTACGTGTAGTTGGTTGTTGGTTGCTTCATTGTTTTCTGCCTGCCAAGAACAGTTTCTCCTCTTCAGTGCCCCTCTGCCATGCAACCCTGCCTTGGAGCCAGACTCCTATGGACTAAAACCTTAACAGACTAAGCTGAAATAGCTCTTTCCTTCTTTAACTTTGGGTGTTGGGTATTTCATCTCCGCAATGAGAAAAAGTGGCTGGGAAATTTTACCTCCTCTGACCTGTCACTCTACTTCTTGCCGTGCCATGAGCAACCCACCTCTGCCATGCCCTTCGACCACACTTCTTGCCCTGGAGCCAGCGGACTGTGAGTTCAAACCTCCGCAAACTGTGAGCCATAATAACTCTTTCCTTCTTTATATTCTGAGTGTCACATACTGTACCTCAGCAAGGAGAAACCAGGGCACTAAAGCTGCCGGGGAGTCTGGATAAGGGTCGCCCGTAGGGTAGTTTCTTTGGGTCCCTCTCTCATCACTGCTAGGGGTTCTGTTCAGGTGACCCGGAGTGGCACCCACAAATCTCTTTTTTTTTTTATCAAGCACTCATGTGATTCCAGTGTTGATCATCTGTGAACTTCATTTAGAAAATCATTCAACAGTAACAACATTGAATAAAACATTTTTCTGGAAGTTAAGGAAGGCCTACATTAAAACTACCTGTGAAACAAGGAATAATGTGACAGTTTCCTTAAAAGGGACACATAATGCTCTAAGAATTCAATGATGGGCAAAATAAAATTGGAAGCGAGGTGGTCCATGAACCTCTGCAGCTACATCCGAATGTTGTGTTTGCTCATTTGCATCTCTACTGAAGAAAATCTATATTTTCATTAGATTCTCAAAGAGGCCATAGCTCAAAATGTTTAAGAATCACTAAGTCAAAAGAACAGCATTCCCTTTCAACTTTGTGAAGAAGCTGAAATTTCAGCAGCCAGAAGCAACAATCACAGTGATAAGGATGGTGTGGGAATGAGCACCTGTTTGTTGTACAGTAAGTGGGGTGTGAGATACTCATAGAACAGCTGTGGCAAATAATGCTGGGGAAGTAGACAAGGACACAGTCACGCACAACTGTGAATGCCAGTTATTGCTAATACAGTAGGCAGACTTTGAAGGTTTGGGAGTGGAGAAATGAAATGTTAAATCTGTGCCCCAGAAGGCTAATATCCTCAGGTGGGAGGCATGGGTTAGAGAATAGATAGAATGGTGGACGTAAGAGGCAGCGGGCTGTGATCGGTTCTCAAAGCAATACTGGGTAAGTAAGAGCAAGGAGAGAAGCAAGTGCTATGAAAGTATCAAAAGTACAGTTGCTTCTGCATGACTTTGTGGTCCACGTTGGCAGATTCAGCCAACTACAGATTGAGTGGGGCTTTCTTCTCTTGTTATTTCCTAGACAATACAGTACTGCAACTACTTATACAGTACATTATATTAGATATTATAACTAATCTAGTAATGATGTAAAGCATACAGGAAGATGTGCATAGGTTACATGTAAATATTGTGTCATTTATAGAAGGGAAGGGGGTATCCTTGGGTTATCATATCCATAAGACATACTGGAACCAAAGGGGGATGATTGTAGTTGACAATTAATTCAATTTAAAGTAGATTTTGGGATGACAAAGAGAATGAATATAACATTTACAGGAAGAGGGAAGGCATAATAGCAGCTAACAGTCACTGAACAAAGGCTATGTTCCAGGCACTAAGCATGAGTTGTGAGGACATCTTTAAATCTTCTCAAGAACTCTGTGAAGCAGGTACTTCTATTTTCCCATCCTACAGATGAAGAGATGGAGACACAAATCTGAAATTCTTGGGGTCAAACAGCTAAGTCAGGGAGAGGCTGAGCTGGAATTCAGGCCTACACCACTTGAAAATCAGTGTTAACCACTCGACTATACTGTTGTGACTGCACTGAGCATCACATCTGATTTCGATCTATTTCAGTATTTCATTTGAATGTCCGTAGTACATTCAGCAAGTAGAAATGAAAGTTGGAATGGTCTTCAGAAATAGAGTCAGGAATGTGGATGATGGTAGGGGAGGCAGAAGAAGGTTATTTGCAGGACTTCGTACCAACCACAGTTAGGGAGAAGGAGGAGAGGAATGGCCAATGGCAAAGGGGAGATAAAAAGGAATCACCACTGCAAAATAATGCTCAGGGTGGGCCACTGTCATGAAAAGTGAGGGAAGAGATAGTTACAAAGAGTGGCCCATTATATGTTGCGGAGAGGTCAAAGCAAATGAGGAGCTGAGAAGGAGTCTTTGAAGTTGTCACCCCAGAATAGTTCTGAACTGTGGAGAATAAGTTGGGTTAATTATTGGTAACAAGAAGCAGAAGATATTCGAGGAGGACTGGGTAGCAAAGGGGGAAATGGTGACAGGAGATTGCGACTGGAGTAATAACGTGGTGAGAAGTTCAGAGATGTGCCAGAGTTCAAGAATGGGGTTTTTGTTTGTTTTTGTTTATTAGCACGTGAGGGATTTGAACGTACATGTTAATAGTCTAAAGGGACAGAAACTGAGACTGTTTGGTGACACAGGGAACGGTGGGAAATACTGGTAGAGTAAACCTGAAGGAGCACAGGAGAAGGGCTGGCTTTGGACAGGGAGAGAAAGGGTCTTTCCTCCAGGACAGAAAAGGAATAGTGGAAGGTACATGAAGATACAAGGAAGGAAGAAGAAGAACAAAGCATATAAGGCTTCGAAGCAGAGAGTGAAAGAGGCAGAAGGTGATTCAGAAGAGCTGCTCTGGGCGCCCCATGGAGTATCTGCAAAATCAAGTAATGCTCATGGCCATTAGAGTCTATTAGAGGTTAATATTAGATTTTTTTCTGGGATTAAAAAAATTAATTATGAGATTATTCTTACAAAATACGATACTATAATTGTTAATAATGACAGTAATAGTCGGGGTTGCTAATAGCAGCTCCATAATTAATCTAGGAATATAGGTTAAAGAAACCAAAATAAAAATACTCAATCTATCTTTTTGGAAATAATAATTTCACTGTTGAGGCCTGTAGCTGGCAGGGTTTGCCAACTAGAGGGGCTCACTGAGGAGTCATTGCAACTTCCTTCTCCTTTGCAGAAGCTGGTCTCGCAACAGCTCAGCACCTCGGAGGCCCCTGAATGCCTCAACAATATCTAGGACAGAGCTGCCTCCTTGGGTTTCGTATTGGGTAACTTTATTGGAGACTTATAGCAAATGTCTTATTAGGTGCAGATGAACAGAGAGGCTGGGCTTGCTTCATTGGACCCAGTTAGGTTGGGCTGGGCAGACCTCCTACAACCTTGGCAGCCCTCAGCCTCTAACACCAGAGAGGCTAAAGGGAGTCATCCCAAGACACCTATGGAGGCAGGTAGCTAAACTGGGTCCTAACCCCAAAAGTCTAGGACCAAGGCTCTTTCTCCCCTACCGTAAAGAGTAGCTTGAGCTTTATGAGTACATTCCTTTCACCTGCAGTCTTTTCAAGTCACTTACTTTAGTTTCCCTTCCTGAATAGAAGGTATTTGCTCAAAGCAATTTGGCATCCAGATATGGGCCCAGAAATGGCTCTTGTTTTTGACTATGTCATATTTCTCTCTCGCAGAGACACTAGCTTACTACTATTGCTGTAACAAATTAACATAAACAGGATGACTTAAAACAGCACAGCTTTATTCTCTTCAGTTCTGAAGACCGTACCTGGAATGAGTTTCACTGGGCTCAAGCGAGGTGTTGGCAAGACTGGTTCTTAAGGAAGGTCCAGCAGATCTGCCTCCAGCTCCCAGTGGTGGACAGTGGCTCTTCCCCTGGTTCACTCCCCTGACCCGTGGTTCTTTTCCTCCATCTTCAAAGCTCATAATGGAGAATCTGCAACATTTTCTGTATCACTTTTGCCATCCACCTCACTCTGACTCCTTCTGCCTCACTACTGTAAGATCATGTGGGGCTTCAAGAGGTTCCTCAAATAACTGGGTGGCGACAGGCAGAGTCACTACAACTACATAAGCCAACACCTATAGACTCTAGGGATTAAGACATATTCTTTTTTTGAGACAGGGTCTCGCTTTATCATATTCTTGTCAGTGGGGGCATTATTCTGCCTACCACACAGAATAAAGAACAAATGCACATTGTTGTAGACATATGTCAATAAGGCAACTAGTATTTACTGAGCACTTATTATGTATCAAGCTACAATAGGAAGGTATAGAAAACAAGTACAGCACATGTTCTCTTACTCAAGGATCTCACAATATTGTTGAGGAGAAACTAATCCTCATGAAATGACTATATTATAAATTCTGCTGTACTAACCATAAATGCCACAGGGCTACAGAAAACTCACTTGAGTGATACAGGTTGGAATAATCCATGAAATTTTCATGGAGAAAATATAGACACTTAAAATAGATGTGTGGAATATAGTTAGAGTAGGATGGAGGGAGAAAAAGAAGCAGTGCAAATGGGAGCCATAAGAATGGATCGAGGCTCAGAAACAGATGATACTCAGGGAGCACAGGCCAAATTCCATCCTATACCTATTCTTACAAATGAGATTTTATTGGAGCAGCCATGTTTCATTTTACTGATGGCTGCTTTTGTGCTACAATGGCGGAATTAAGCTATTGCAACAGAGATCAAATAGCCCACAACACCTAAATATTTTACTATCTGACCATTTACAGGATAATATTGCCAACCCCTTCCTAGAAAAAGCATATTCAGAGAGGCCCTCAAACAGGGAAGACGCGAGAAAAGACAACACAGCTCAAGACAATACAATGGTTTTTGTTTTCAGGACTTCATCTGTCACTAGCAGAAGTTTCTGAAGTTTGTATTAGGTCCCTGGTGGCAGGATTACTAGCTGGTGGAGGCAGGACAAAGGGGGAAAGGGTACTTCACAGGTCGGTGACTTAGGAGGCAATATCCTCGGGGTACTGGGAACCGCATTCCTTTTTTTCTTTGTCTGTGCTTCTCTGTATGGAATGTAAAATGGATCATTCCATTCCTTATCTGTAGCCCGGACACTTGGGAAGATCTCATGGATGGCGCACACCTGATATGATCTGTAGAGGAAGCACACTGTCACAGCCCAGGGTATACTTTCATGATTGTTTCAAAAGCACAGGTGTGGTGGTATTCATGTGGTATTAATGTGTCTCCTGTGAGACTCAGAAAAATATAGTTTCCACATTACCTCACTCCACCATTCTTTTGAACACAGCCATCCATCCTTTCTGTAAGGATCTCTTGTACGTAGAAGTGGGACCAGATTGGAGGGAGCTATGGGTCAGTTATCAGAAGCCTCCTAATTGTTAACACCTGAGTTTATTTGTATCTTTAACAACTCTTTATTTTGTACGTAGACTGTGGAAGAAACAACAACAAAATGGTCTCCACCATCTCAAGAATTCTGATTCCAATAGAAAGCTCAAAACAAATGCACAAGGAACAAGTAAGCAAGAAGAGAAGGTAGAATGTGATAAAAATAAAGAGGAGAGATGGTTAGTGTGTTGGAAGAAATCTGTGGCAAGAAAAAGATATTAAATAGATGTGCACAGAACCATCAAGGTAATGCCTCAGGGTAAAGGACGTTGAATCTAGTATTGAGAAATTCGTCACATTTAGATCAGGAGAAGGGAAATGGGATGCATTTGTGACGGAAGGGAAATGCGTTAAAACTTGGAATTATTATTATGAATTTCAGCCCATAATATAAAAAATTAATACCATTGTGAAGTTGGGATACTAAACTGTATATCTAAAGTGTGCAAAACTATAGAATGACCAACATGCCTACAGTATCCATCTTCGTTTGGTTTGGTTTGGTTTCATTTCATTTGGGTTGGTAACAGTGATCAAACTTGGCACTTTGGGCTCGTCAGGCAGGTGGCCAAACCTTTGAGCTAAATTCCCAGCCCCATAATAGTCTTCTTGTGGAGTAAGATCAACTCGTCATTATTCACCTACACATGTAATGGAAAACAATGGTACCATGCAATGTATTCTAACAATGTCTTCCGCGACCAATTCCTTCTTCAAGATGGTCATGGTTCTCTGATCAAACCTTCTTTCTTGAAAATCAGTTGTACTTTGACTTGGCTTTTCCCAACTATTATTTCTGCTTGCTTCTATCCAAGGAAGAAAGGATAGATGAATATACTGCACATCTATCATGTACAGATTCGGAGCCCTAGACCTTCTAAACCCTTTCATGGTTCTTTCTCTATGGAGCTGCTTCACCCAGACCACAGACTCTTACCTGAACCCAGGATACACTGGAATGATGTCTTGCACTCAGTTCATGGTTGTTTTTACTTGGCTTAGCAGCAAAGTCATTAAAAAGATGAAAATAGGATAAACACGATGATGAGCATATGTGGGTCTCCATTGTCATCCTTGATAGTAAATGTGTAGTCAATGCAGAATTGACTTGGCAATGCATTGAAATGAAATGTGCTTCACCTTAGAGAAAAATAAAGCTGTGGAGTCACTGTCTTCTTCATCCATACCTACAGAAGCACTTCAGAATAATAAATACTAAATATTTTGCTAAAAACAAGCAAAACAAAAAATGTCTCCTGCACCTTTTCATCAGGAGGTAGAGTTTAACCCTCTCATTTAACCAAGAAACATCTTCTCTTTGGAAGCATTTTTCCTTATGTGCACCTGCATTATAGGCCACACGTGCTGATTTATGCCCACTTTGGACTTTGTGTGGAGATGCCAAGAGTTGGCAAGTTTTCAGTAATATTGCACCACACTCACGTAAGTCATTCCAGGTTGAGAAGAGAATCACATGCATTAAAGAGAGAGCTGCACTTTTGTCGAGTTAGAAGATGTCTTCCAGGAGACTTTCTTCGGTTCTGCGTTCATTCTTGCTCAGGAATCTCATTGAACACTGCTGTGACTTTGCAGACAATGCCTGATTATGTATCCCAAAGGTGGATGCAGCAATATATTTTCATCCCACATGCTCTTCTATGAGGTCACCATGTCACTTCTCCATCGAGAGGTAACCGAGAGATTACAGAGGAAGGGACACCTTCAAGGTGATGTTGAAAAAGGCCAGCAGCATCCACCTGCTTACCTTGGAAAGCTCATTTCAGGGGCACTTCCTCTTGAAACCCATACGAAATGCTGGGAGGAACTCAAACCACACAGAAAGCCACGTGAGGATGCTCCACTGACACTGCGGGAAACACGCGGACGCCAGCGCCAAGGGCCTTCTGTCACTCCAGCTGAGGCCCCAGGCATGACCCAGCGCACACATGCTACTTTGGCTGCCCGAACTCCTGGCTCAAGGTGCTTGTTCTAATAAAGTGCGTTATTTCACCCCACTAAGTTTAAGGTGATTTGTCTCACAGCAAGAGTAGAACAGAACATAGACTCAACCATAGGGTTGGGCTAAAAACAAGATTTCTATGCTGCCTCTTATTTTGCTATGGCTCAAAGTCCAGTTTACTCTTGAGGCTTTACAACTCTTCCCTTAAATATCTTTAGTAATTCTTTCACTTCTTTCTCCGAGAGTTTTGTGTGTCTGTACCTAGTATTCAGTTTCTTGTTCTCATAGGCTATAAGGTCTTTTTAAAGCAGTTTGGTATAATTCAGTCTGCTGTTTCCTGCTGGTATTACTGGTAATGCTACGTGTGGTTTTAGGGATATGCAACAGGTATGTCTTGGAATGAATGCAATAGAGTGACAGAAATGTTTAGGAACTTTAAATTTTGTTATGAGATAATTGAAAAATGGAGGCTAGTTCAGAACTGAGTAAGAGAAACTATTCGGAAGGGGGAGTTGGCTAGTGAAGTTGAAACCACTATTACTAGATGTGAGAGCAAAAAAAAAAAAAAGTGAAGAGTATTATTTTGTTTAGGCTATGAAGGCAAAACCAGCATCCGCAGATAGAATGACAGGCAGATTTTATATCAGTGTAAAGACCTTCCTAATACAAGAAACGTCTCAAGATAAAATGGACAGTTGTAAGAAACAGCAAATTTCCCATCGCTGCAAGTTTTAAAGCAGTGTCTCGATGTCTACTCGATAAGAATGTGGTGGAGAAAACTCGCACATTGATCTTGAGGAGCACAGGGTGGGAGACACTGGAAGAAAAGTATCTTTATGTCCCTTCCAAACTGAGGATTCTATGAATACATTATTTTAGGTTCAGTGGGAAAATGGCAACGTTCATTTACAGAGCAATTGATGTCAACAGTGATAACTGCCAAAGGTGTCTTTGTAAACTGGTCGAGCATTGGGGTGAATCAAGTGGTCAGTGCATTGGCAAAAACCCATTGATCAGAATGAAGACAAGCAGAAAGTAACTAAATGAGATGTGCATCCAAGTGTAACTAACCACACATTTCGGTTGTGACCAGAAGATGGAAAGGATGTGACCATCAGGCTTTCCACCGGGCCATCCTGAAACAAGAAAAATATGGTAGAAGGAGAGCAATGGAACAAGACGCTGACTCAACTCAGGTGCTCAGACCAGGAAGTGATAACAGGGCTTGCTTGACATGACTGTACACTTGACCTCACTGACAGAACACAACAGTTAAAAGTGATTCTGAATGCCGGACGTGGTGGCTCATGCCTGTCATCCCAGCACTCGGGAGCAGAGAGAGGAGGATTGCTGAGTTCGCGGCGGCTTGCCTGGGCACCATAGTGAGCTCAGGGCCAGCCTGAACTACAAAGCGAGACCCTGTCTCAAAAAAAAGTGATTCTGACTAGGTAGTATGGGGCATCCCAGTAATCTCAACATTTGGGAGACTGAGGCAGGAGGACCTCCATGAGTTTGAGGCCAGCCTGGGCTACATAGTGAGTTCAAGAATAGCCTGAATTAGAGTGATACCCTGTCTTTAAAAAAAAGTTACTGTGGTTTTGTTGTCAATAAACAGATGGTTAAAAACACCTATAGGAGAATCTATTGTTACATAGGTTAAAAAAGAAGCAGTACCTACCCACGTAGAGCCTGAGAAACAGAGTAAATGTGCAAATTAGTGCCCCAGAGCCGATGTAGCAAAGTTCCAACAAACTGGATGGCTTAAAATAAGAAGAATTTACTACATCAAGCTCTGTAAGCCAAAGCCAGAAATCCTGGTTTCAGCAGGGCCACATTCTCTCCAAAGGCTTAGGAAAGAACCCTCCCTTCCCCTTACTGGGTCTTGGTGTTTGCCAGCAATTCTTCGTGTGCTCTTATTATAGCTGCGTCGAACCACTTTCCAACCTCACCTCCCTTTCTTTTCCATGTTCTTGTCTCTGCTCAAGGGCCGTCAGAAACCAGCCATTGTACCTGGCCACACCTTAATCCAGTCAGACCTTGTCACAACTGGTTTCATCTGTAAGAACCCTACTTTCAAATACGGCTACATTCTGAGTTTCTTGGTGGGTGTCACTTTTGGAGAAAAATTATTCAGCACAGGACAGTTGGGAGCCCCAAAGTTTGTTAAATAGCACCTGAAACCAGCTGAAGGTGGAGAGCAAAGGACATCAAACTCTGCTTATGTGTTAGTCTTTCAAAAACATTTTTGTCATCATTTTCCTCTTTTCATCAACAATTACTAATATTTATTAAATATTCTTTATGTACCTCATAGTGTACAAATTCTTATTAACCTTTATCTCTTTATCTTCACAAAATGGGTACAATTCTTAGCTCCCTTCTGTAGAAGAGGTGTCGGTGACTGGGAGGATAAAGAACCTACTTCTGTCCCTTCAGTAGTCGCTGCCATGCAGTCACAAGCCAAGATCCATGTAACTGAAAGTCTGAGAGGGACATGTAAGTGATTACTGGTTAATACATATTTATATTGTTATCTTTCCGAAGTCATGTTTATATTAACATCATAATTATACAGAATATATGCATTAATCACAAAATCTGCTGTTATCTCTGCTCAGGAAGGGCCTTATTCACTTAAACATTGCAACCCTTTCACCTCTCAGTTAGTGTGTTGAACTGGAAGATCATTGTGTTGAGGGGACTGACCAGACTGCATGGTGGGAAGAAGCCTCAGTTTCCGCAGAATGATAATATTTTTCAGAGCATCTACATTCATATTCAGCATTTGAAAGTTTCCCTGAAAGGGAAATTATAGTTGACCAGGAGGCAATTCTTTATACATGATTGTCATTATTACCATTAAATTTTATCATTCTTGTTTCAGACATTAATTCCTAACCATGGGGATTTTTGCCCAGTAGGGGAACTTGGCAGACATTGGTTGTCACAGCATGGGCAGGGCGTGATTGTCTCTGGTGGTAGAGGTCAGGATACTGCTAAACATCTCACCTGTACAGTGCACAAGACAGTTCTCTGCGACAGAGATTTATCTGGCCCTGCATGTCAACAATGCTGAGGTTGAGAAGCCCTTGTTCACCAGTTTGGGGTGCAAAGAGGTGCTCCTTGGGGGTTTCAATGCTGAACATAGGGCCTTGCTGTTTCTCTCCATACCTCTGGCACTTAGTAGGATTTTTGTGATTTCCAGACTAGTGACTACTCTGTCAGTGGTGACGATAATTGAGAGTGACAGTCAGTATTTTTTCAATTCTTAATCTCTGCTAGGCACTGGTCTAAGTGGTTTTCGTGTACTAACTCTATTTATTTTTCATGGTGACTCCCTTAATAGAGTGTTCGTTGTCATTCTCATCATACAATGAAGAAAGTATGGCACAGAAAGCTTAAAAGACTTGCCCACTGTTATAAAAAGTGTACGGAACATAGTCAGGATGCTACCACCCTAACATTTATTTCCATCTCCTTCTTTTTTTTTTTTTTTTTTTTGAGACAGGGTCTCACTATGTAGTTCAGGCTGGCCCTGAGCTCACTATGGTGCCCAGGCAAGCTGCCGCGAACTCAGCAATCCTCCTGTCTCTGCCTCCCGAGTGCTGGGATTACAGGCGTGAGCCACCACGCCCGGCACTGTGGTATGCGATGTTGATTGTTGGTGGGCATGAGTCTCCACGCCCAGCATTATATGTGGTTACCGGGGATCGAACTCGGGACCTTGCGCTTGCGAGGCAGGCGCCGGAACCACTGAGCTAACCCTCCAGCCCTCCATCTCCTTCTTCCAGTAATAAACTAGGTTGAATACCTAGACCTGTGTCTTGCAGAGCAATACCTTGGGTTGGAGTGGGAAGCCTATTTAACAGATGGAGAATTTAAATGCATGGGCAATAGCAGGAAAATGGAATCTTTCCCATGGTCCTTAAGCAAAATTCTTTTCATACAGTGCTCAAACCATGATCTTTTCTGATTCACAGTGTTGTAGACAGATTTGTTTCCTTCCAAAGAAGTCTCATATGAGTGAGATGTACCCAGCAGAGTTTGAGTAACTCTGGTATTGTCAAATGCTAGACTGCTGGCAGGATGGATGAATGGATGGATGGTTGGCAAAAATAGTAGCAAGTCTTCAGGAATGGAACATCAGGGGACAGAGGGCCCATTCCTGAGACTGCAACTCTGATCAGTGATCTTGGATTCTCAAAGGTGGCAACATATCTAGGAGCCAGCAGAGGTGGAAGGATCAGAAAGCAGAGTGAGCATCAAGACTTGCACTGCTCCTGAGTACATAGAAGACCCTGTTCCACACAGTCTAAAAGGGTATCATTTTTTTTCTAATGTGTTTGTGTTTCGCTTCTCCTAAGCCAAGGTTTCTCAGAGATTCTTAACCTCAGCACTAGAGGATCCAAGAATTCTGTTAGGATATTTAGCAGACTTCTCTACCCAACAGGTTCTGATGGTACCCATGTCAGGCCACGATAGTCAAAACTGTCACCAACCATTGTCAACCCTCTCCTGGGCAGACACAAGCACCTCCAGTTGAGATGAAATTGCTCTAGATGTGAGCCCCTTTAGGCCAGGGCTTGGGTTTCTTCATCTCATTGTCTATTTTACAGAGTTTGCACAGTGTGAAAATTTCATAAATGTCTATGCACTGCCGGGTTCCTTATCTCCTTTGACAGAAAAATAAAATGAAATTCCAGGGCAGGGATGCAGGAAAAGTAAAGGAGGGTGGAAAGAAGGGACAGGGAAAGGGCAGCAGTGGGAAAGGAGGCTTCTGGCAGATGCTGGCCACACCCACCCAGAGCCCTTCCTGTGCTGATGTGAAGAGAACTCGTCAGCGCTGCAAGGAGCTTCAGTGACTTCACCTCTGCTTGAACCAGAAAACTCACACTGTTTCTTGCATTTATGCTGTTTAGAGAGGACTGGGGTTATCTTTTCATGTACATGGATGTGTGTATGAACGTATAATTACCCATCACTGATTAATCTCCAGACTGAGTCAAGCATTCATTCCAAATCCTTGAAACAAACAAGTCTATTTATATTTTAATTATTTTTTTGGATTTCGGGTTGATTTGTCTTTCTCCTGCATATTTATAAAGCTGTTGATCCTACGGTAACCTTACCCTTACCTCTGGAGGAGCAGAAAGAAGACAGTGGGAGAAAAACAGAGAAACGGAGAAACTGGCTCTGCCCCTTGCCTTCCTCAAACGCCACAGCATCCCTAGAACCCTAGAGGGCAGCGAGCACAATGCAAGAACAGAGACTGTTTTTCCAATTAAGGCATAATGAATTAATTGGGACCCCTGCTCACGGCTGTCATTCTTACTTAGGGTGACCTCAGCTCTCGCTAAAATCTGATTTTGGTCCTGGTTCCTTTTGCCCCTGTTATTCATTATCATCAGCCCTCCAGCATCTTAATTATACCTTTATTTTCCACACACGCCAAATTTCTTCTTACGTATATAGCTTTTTATATCCAATTTGATTCGTGAATTTGAGTTGCTAAAGAGATCCTGTGGTTTTCCTTGACTGGCTGACCACAGTTTGGAGACAGGAAAAATGCAAGTGTGAGGTCAGCGAGGAACTGTTCGCCAAGTCAGTGACGGAACCTACAGCCTCACCTGCAGGGATCTACCTGAAGATGACAGCAGGTTTAAGCACCGGGATCCAGTAGCTTGGGTCTGCTCCAGACACTGCTTAGGTCGTGCTGTAACTTCGGGGGTGGGTTATCTTTTCAACAAACATTCACTTCTATTAAGGAATATACTTCCCCAACCTGTTGATGTTGGGCTTGACCACTGGAACTGCTTTGGCCTTCGGGTGAGAGGAGATGCTCTCCTGTCTCCTGCCATGGCCAACGAGCGGTCAACAGGTAGGACGTAACAGGGGCCTGGGCCCAGGTGTTCCTGATTAACAGTGAAAAATCATGCTCTGAGAGGCTCCTGATTCCACCTTAGTGGACCAGAGCCACAGCTGGTCCACTAAGCCACAGCCAAGCCCACCAGAACACATTCTAGATCATCTGTAAGCAAGAAATTAATGCTCTCAGTCTTTTGCCACTGGATTTGACCTGTAGATTCAAAGTTTGATGGTCTCTACACGGCCAGCTTTACCAACAACGGTCTTAAGATAATATCCGACCTTCTGCTAGAGGCAGATCTTGGGAGAACTGAGCATGCATTATACAACACTCACACAGTGGCTCATACAAGTTTATCAAATTGTCGTGCAATATTTAACCAAATGGGTACCATTTGCCTAAAACTATGTGGCTTTTGAAATATTTTGACAAACATTGCTATCAATCAAGATGTCAAAGCGATCAAATTATACTATTTTCACGCCCATTTCACAAGTGAGAAAACTGCCATTCAGAAGACCGGGCCCTAGTGAAATGATCTGATAAAGATGACACAGTCAGGCCAGGGCACGTCTTGGGTCTAAGCCTTTTCCCTTTGGACTCCGCTCTTTTATCACACTGCATTATTAGGGGCAAAGTGGCTTTCAGCGCTGCCCCTGTCATCCTGAAGACACAGGGCAGACATGCTGCTCCTGGTTCTGCTCTCAGACTGAGAAGAGAAACACAACAGGCCGCTCCCCGTCCTGCCCGCCCCTCCTCCCCTTCCCTAGCCTGCTAAGAGGAGTTGGTTCCTGCTCTGGAAACTCGGTCCCACTCAAGGTGCCTTAACGCCCAGTGATCTTTAGAGGTGATGACGGGAGCCAATAAACTTTCTCTGCAAAAAGCCACATAAGTGCACTTCTAAGCTTGGAGGGCCAACCTCGGTCACGGCTACTCGAATATGCAGGCGTTGTATGAAAGCAGCCGTAGACAACATGTGAGTGTATGGCCTCCAGTACGTTATTTATGAAAGCAGATGGTGAGTAGGATTTAGCTCTTGGGCTGTAGTTGGTCCAGCCTGGCTTATGGACTGACAGAGACTGGGACGCAGGTTATAAGATCAACCCTTCCCTTTGCTTTGAAGTTGTACCTTATAGTGAGATAAGGAGAATGCCTTTTTTCTTTATTTCTTTTCTTTATTACTTATTCTTTCTCTTTCCTCTTTCTATTACTCTTAGTCATTCTCCCCTTCTTTTGTTCATTTCTTCTCTTTTATGTCTCTCTTTGCTTCCTTTTCATTTCTAGTTTTTCTTCCACTCTACCAGCAAATGTTTTCTGTGTATGTATTTTTGCCAGGAATTAGGCACACGGAGGTCAGAAATCTGTCTCTGCCTAGAGTTCTGCTGGTTTCTCCCCCTCTGCAAGCTCCAGGGGTCCCTGGAGGCAACAGGGGAGGTGCGGGGGGAGGGCTGCAGTGAGAGGGAGAGAATACAGCAGGGAAAAGGGGAGGCTGCAGGGTGCTGGCCTTCAGCAGGGGGCAGAAAGGTGCAGACCGTCAGCTCCCAGGTCTCCATTTCAGCGCTCCTTTCATCTGGAGAAAGACTCTTTAATTTGTAAACATTAATAACCATTATTATTATTAAAAAGGAAAGAAAGTGAGTAGCCCTGTAACTAATTACTTTAAGTGTTCTCAACAAGGCACAGTTCAACTCCTTTATAAAGCCTCCTGCTGTGAAGACCAGATTGTCATTATGATCAGATCCTTCCTTAGACCTATTAATTTTACCCAGAATAACAGCAGAACAGATGCAAGAAGAAGGCTAGTCTGATTAACATAATTCTTTTCAAAGACCATTTCCTCCCTAAGGGCCACCGTACTGAGTCTTCTATCTTGTCTCAGATCTAATTACATTCAGGAGAATTCAGACACTGACGGGCGATCTCAGCAGATGTCACTTCTCAGATTTGAAGCACACTTCAGGATATGAAACCTTATCAGGAAATCAATTGAAATTAACAATTCCCTCTCTCTTTCTCTCCATTTCTTCTGTCAGCCAGTGCTCCCCTCTCCCTGAGTCTTTTCCTCCCTCTTCCTCTTTTCTTTGGCCAGATTAAAGATGTTTCCAAACACTAACCTTTCTCCAGAGGAGAGACAGCATTTCAGGAATTCAGGAATTCAATAAACCTGAAACTCAAGCCTATGCTTACCTTTTGAAGTGATTCTCTGCTTCTCCCTGTCTCAGCGTAATGAGGCCAAGTGTGTGTGTGTGTGTGTGTGCGCACGCGTGTGCGTGCACGTGATAAGCAGCAGTTCTTGTGCAGCTCTATAGGGTATAGAAATAAGGCAAAAACAGGCAAAATGAGGGGCTTTCTGCTACACATTGAAAACATACACACCACAAGCTACCTCTTAAGTATCTGATCTCTGATTGAAACCAGAACTGATTTGGATCCCAGAGTCTGATCTTTGATGGGCAAGAGCTATAGGTTTACAATGGAGTCTCTTGCTGCTTTTAATGAAGTATTTGACTTTTCGCCTGCTGCTTTCAATAGAGCTGTGCGAGCTTTGGATAGAAGCTCTTGGGGGAACAGCAAATGAACCTCTGTATTTCATAAGCTCTTGGGGTTTTGGTGCCTGGCCCCTAGGTCAAGAGAAGGCATGCGTGGAAATCCCGCAGCACCTGTCCCTATCCAACTCAGACTCACTGGGGGCTCCAGCACCTTTCATGTGGGGATCTCAGCACGTAGGACATTTGACCTAACAGCCAGTTCCCTGGAAACCAAACACACTTTTTCCTGCAGCCACATTCAAGCACCATTTCAGCAGACATTGCTTTGGCTCTAGAGTAGCCTGGGAATGGGAAAAGAGCACCGTAGACAAGAGTGCCTGACGACATGGCTGTAGGCAGGAACTATGGATGAACTAGCTACTTTTCAAATCCCAGGAGAACAAGGAAGGAGTGAGAAGGGGGAAGCACACAGTTCTGCATTATGCATTGGCTTTCTGTGCTTCGCAGATGCCGTTCAGTGCCTTGCTGACACTGAGCACGAGGCATGCCACTCCCTGAAGTCCCATTGCAACAGCTGCTCTTGCCTGGCTGGGCCTGGCTCTGCCTCTCTGTGGTGGTATTCTTCAGGATGGCCAGCTGGGTGTTCTCTCCACATAGCCTGTGGCCTTGGCGCAGGCCCTATAGGAAGATGCCAGTGCAAGAGCACAGGAGCACGATAGGCACCAAGCATCTGTCTCCAGGAACAACACAAAACTTCGTAGTCTTCACATGGGTGAGGTTAGGATCTGCAAATGGGAAACTCCAGAAGGGGGAGAAGAGGTGGAAAGAATTATGGAAACCAGGGCATCTTTGTCATTTTCTGGCCTGTGTTGTACATCTTGCTTACTACCCCATTGAGAGTCTGGGAGAATTTGACTTTTAAATACCTGTCTATGGTATATGGCCTTTCCATGGTCTGGCCCTGAGAATGACACCAGCGTGTACATAATTAATGAGCGAGGAGCCTACTGGCTCCAGAGAAATTGCTTTGTCTCAGGCTTTGCACTCTGAGGATTTCTAAGAGGGTTTAGACTTATGCAGTGATTAGGACAATAAAACAAGAAGAAGCCAACTCTTTTTCTTCTCCAGAGTTTGCTGAGTAAAATATCATCATTACAGTCTGTCCTGTGGGGCTGAGAGGAAGCTCATTAAGGGGGAAGCGGGCCCACGGTATGTCTGGGGGTCCTTAGCAGTGGGTGGCTTCTCATACCATCTGTGCTGTCACAAAGCCAGTAGGCAAACAAATGCATTAAGGTTGGTGCCACTTAAGCCTGCCTGGGCTGTTAGACGCTCCCACTGTGCTCAGCTTGCTGCTGCTGCTGCTGCTGTTGCTGGTGCTGGTGCTGCTGGTGTTGCTGCTGGTGCTGCTGTTGCTGGTGCTGGTGCTGCTGGTGCTGCCGCTACTGCTACTGCTGGTGCTACTGCTGGTACTGCTGCTGGTACTGCTGCTGCTGCTGCTACTGCTACTGCTGGTGCTACTGCTGGTACTGCTGCTGGTACTGCTGCTGCTGCTGCTACTGCTACTGCTACTATTACTGCTGCTGCTGCTGCTGCTGCTGCTGCTGCTGCTGCTGCTGCTGCTGCTGCTGCTGCTGCTGCTGCTGCTGCTGCTGGGGAAAAGGAGCCCATCCAGGGCTCAAGGGGAGAGGATAGAAGTGAGTCTCCCAAGTCCAGCCTCCTCCTTGACTTCTCAGATCACTGTGCTTTGGATCTTGAGTGACCCCTAGAGGTCTGTGTGTGAAACCTTCATCTGAGGGTGACTGCTCAGAGGTGAGGGAACCTTGTGGAAATTCCTCAGCTCACTGGGGGTGCAAGGTAGTTCTTATGCAACCTTTAGTTCTGGCGAAGGGACTGTTCTAAATGGAGCAAACCTGGCCCTGCTCACTCTCCTTACTGTCCTCTCTGGTTGCAGCTGCAACCCATGGCTCCTTCAGATGCTCCCATCTTGATGTTTCACCATCTGCTATGAACCTCCAAAGCTGTGAGCTACATGAACCTCTGTATTTCATAAGCAGCCTATGTCAGGTGCAGACAGCTGACTAACACACTGAGTTGAATGTGAAAAAAGTAACCTCTGTCTTGTATAACTGTCATAATCAGAATGAAAAAATAAGTTGGTTTGTAACCACCACAGCTTTGTGGGAAGTCTGCAGTCTAATTCAAAGAAGAAATACTTATTGAGTATCTTTAATGTGTAAAATCTTTCAGCCAGTCAGTATTTATTAAGCACTTACTATATGCAGAACAATGGGATAGATACTTGGGAGAAGACCTAGGAAATAATTCAGACACATCCTCTGACATAAAAGTAGTTTATAGTGCAGTAGATACAGACATACCCCACACAAATAATATACAGACGTGAATAAAATGAAAGGAATGTTAACAGGGGTAACCAGGTTCAAGATCTCAACAGGAATGTTAATTTTTATGGTGTACAGGGCCTGCCTGTATTTTATTTTGTTTTATTTTATTATTTTATTTTATTTTGAGACAGGGTCTCACTATGTAGCCCAGGCAAGCCTTGAACTCAGCAATCCTCCTGCCTCTGCCTCCTGAGTGCTGGGATTACAGGCGAAAGCCACCATACCCGGCACTGTGGTCTGTGGTATTGATTGCTGATGGGCGTGAGTCACCAAGGCCAGCACTGTATGTGGTTACCAGGGATCAAATTTAGGACCTTGTGCTTGCAAGGCAGGCGCCAGAACCACTGAGCTAAATCTCCGGCCCAGGCTGCCTGTATTTTAAAACAATGCTTTTCCTTAAAAACTAAAATACATACTTACCAGTGAAGATGTGGGGTAATAGAAAATTTCTCTTAACTTTATTACCCAGAAATAATAATTAGTAATAGTAATATTTTGATATGTGAATATATGTTGTATGAATTCACATACACTATATGCATCTCAGACATTACAAACATACATCTGAACTCTTAATTCTACACACACAGCCATGCACACACACACACACACACTCAAACATACTGGCACCATCTTCTCTGTCCTCACATCTTGGCACTCCCTCAATGGCACCATAATTCATATAGATGTCTTAAGCAGAAACTAGGGGTCGTCAGAGATGATCCTTCTCTTCCTCCAATATACAATTATCTGCAATTTCTTTCTGTTCTCCCTAGAAAACAGAGCTCAGTCTGCCTCTCCTTCTTCACTGTCACACTCTGGCTTAAGTCACCTCCTCACCTAGATGACTCAGTGGCCTTTCGTCAGAACCTCCTGATGTTCCTCTCACCTCCTCCTCCTCTATTTTATCCATAATGCGAGGTGATATTTTTTAAGGAAAACATTTTCCAGATTAAGTCATTCTTCTGCCTAATGACTTCAGTGGTTTCCAACTGCTTTTAAAGTAGACTTCTGTTTCTGAGAATAAGACACACATAGGTGTTTGGACTTTATATTAAAAACATGCACAAATTACAAATGACTTTTTAAGATGCTCTTTAAAACAGTGAAATACTAATCTTATGATACAGAATAACTATGTCAAAATATATGGAAAAAACATTGAATACTACGTTTTGTTCTTGTGGCATTTACTGAACTGGGGAAAATAGTAACAGCTTCATGGGGCAATGGAGACAAAAGTCCGATCTCAATTTTCCTACAGTAAGGTATGTATAGGATGACTTGGATAAACCTGGGACATCAAAGAACGAGTTCTAGTAACCTCTTCTCAAGGATTTAAGACTTCCTTAGCCATTAGCAGGTCAGGGAGAGAAAACTCTCCCCTAGAAGTTTTAAGTACCAAACAATTTTCTAGTACATCTATGAACCAAATAAATTCTTATTAGCTGAAAGGCACATAAAATTGTGTGGATTTGGTTCGCTGTGGCCGAACTCTGAAAGTACACATAAACAACAGTGAAACAAAATAGATGCAAGCTGTCTTTGTAGGAAATAGTTCT
The DNA here is from genome assembly GCA_004025085.1 of Thryonomys swinderianus. NCBI lineage: Eukaryota > Metazoa > Chordata > Mammalia > Rodentia > Thryonomyidae > Thryonomys > Thryonomys swinderianus. The sequence continues at coordinate 29,644 of PVIC010013523.1, forward strand.
AAGCTTTAAAGAAATCCCAGAAACAATTTCCCTAAGGTAATGAGTAAAATGCAGCAGAAAATACCAAGATATAATGCAAAAAGCAGTACAAGGAAAAGTCAGCATAAACAACAAATACCAAAAACAGCTCCACAAACACTATGTAGTACTAACAGTTGTAATACACATTTGTTTAGAGGATTAAGATAAACTTAAAAATATACTCATGGAACATTATAAAGAAACAGTCAAGAATATTTGAACTATAAACAAATGGATGTCTAGAAATGAAAAATGTAATAATAGAAACTCAATTAATGGGGTTAACAGATGACATGCTAATAAAAAAAGAATTGGTGAACAGGAAGATAACTCAAACATATTACCTGGAAAGCATCAAGGATTAAAACATGTAAATATAGTCTTAGCTAGATTGCCCCCTCTTTAACAAAGTCATCTTTGACTATCCAGTGTACAGTAAATCTTACTTTGTTGTTTTCTTTGTAGAATAACTCTGATTTTACTTTTTCTCTATTTAGTTTGCATATCTCCCTCTAGACTATGCTCCACAGTACCACAACTCTTTTGTTCACTGTTCTAGTTCTACTTTTCTAGGCCTAGCATCCTGAAAAATTTCTCATGTACCATCTGTAGATGCAAATGAGTTCTAGAAAGTAGGACAGCTTTTATAGAGTGGAATATTTCTATAGGAAACTTGGTGTGGGAATGTGATGAGGGGAAGGAATAAATAGGATACAGAAAGAAAATAAAAGAGCATGTATAAGGGGGGAGGAGGGGGGAGTGGGTAGGGATATGGGTAAAAATGAGAATGAACTTGTGGCATATACTGGTACAAATTCCCCAATGTTATATGTGATTTTGAGATGTATAGAAATTGTACCAATAAAGAATTCAATTAAAAAAAATTTCTCATGTACGAGAACTCAGTAACTATTTGTGAAAAAAATTTGGTAAGTATATTCTTTGGCTTTTCCTGGGAAGATCTACTTTTGTACCATTTTACTTCTTACTTGTACAAATATAGCAATGGGCCATTTTTCTAGTCCTTATTTTAGGTTGATGAATATAACCTAAACTATTTTTCATGTTTATAAAAGTTATTCTACCGTTTAATTGCTAAAGCCATATAACAGCTCATTATGGAGATATTATGATTTATTTAACTAATCCAATATTTTTGGACCTTTAAATGGTTTCTGTAATATGACATGAATAATTCATCTCTTCTTATTTTCTTATCAATAGTACCTGAGTGAAAACTCATAGGGGGAAAAATACATATAGTTCTGTATCCCAGCCACTGAGTTTTCCTGCAGAGAAACAATAACTGTTACCTTGTTTGATATCCTTTACAATTCTAACTTGTAAAAATAGCATTTTTATCAAATTTCTTTCCCTTTCCACAGACTGTACCTTAATAAACCTGACTTACACACATTGTTTTTATTGTTTCCTTGCTTTTTTTTTTAGTATTTATTTTGACTACTGTTTTATGTCAACACATAAAGGCTAGTCACATTCTTCTTAAATATTACATTAAATTATACTGCACTATGTTTATAATGCTTTCATAATGTTTAATCAGTGTCCTATCATTGCATACAGCTAAAATAGGCTCCTGGATATAGAAAGGCATATTTAATTTAACTTTCATTGATCTTGGTAAACAGCAATCTTTAGAAGTTGTACTATAATATGTACCTATGAGCAACATATGAGTATGTTTCTTCACACTTTCCACATCAATTACTTATCAAACTTTCAGATGTTTACTCATGCAATGTATGAAAATGGCTTTTTGTAGTTTTATTTCACATTTTTTTATTAGTAAAGGGGTTGATAACTTCTTGGTTAATCTAAGAAACATTTGTATTGCATTTTTTTCTGAACTGTTTGGGTACTTGTCCATTTTCTAATGGTTTGTCATTTTTTTCTCTGTCAATTCGTAGTCACTCTTTGAATATAAGTATTTATTCTCTTATCCATAACATCGCAAGACCAAGAATTTTCAAAAATTCAGTACTAAAAGTCATTTGGTGTTAAACTTGACTTGGACTATTGTAAGATTTTATTTATTTAATTTGGTGTGACTATTCATTTGTTTGGTGCACAGATAAAAACATATCTGGTTGTAGAGTGTGGCCCCATATGCTCGGAGGGAGGATGCTTTCAGATAAGAAATGTGCGGACATACTTGGAAAAAATTTTTGTTTTGTTTTTCTAGCTTAGCGCTTCTCTGTGCTGCCCTCCGTATATTCCAAGACAAAAGATGCAGTGGATTGGGCAGGCAAAGTGAGAGTTTCTTTGCATCCAGTAACTAAATACACTGTACACCACAGGGTCATAATCTTCCCATTTTATGGAAATTTTCCACTGTGGAAGGTATCTCAAAACACAGGATGGCATCGAAACAGCTCATTGAAACTTCTTTATTGACACATTTGAAGATGGCAGACAAATCTGCTTGCTGAAATATTAGTCACAGTTATCACAAATGTGGGCTGTATTTCACATGGTAATATTTTTCATGCCTTTTACCACTTAACAAATCATATCCTTATGGAAACGAATTTTAAGACATCTTAGTAGAAAGTTTTCACTCACTCTGACATTATAAATTATTGTTCCCAAGCTTTCTCATCACACTTTTATGGCTTCCTTTTTCACAGTTGTATATTTTATCCTCCTGAAATTTATTTTGGCATAAGAAATGACATAAGGATCCAACTTAATGTTTTATCAGATGGCTACCCAGTTGTCCCAATTAAATTCATTGATAATTCATCTGTACTCCATTAACTTGAAATGTCATCACCATGCACCAAATTCTATGTGCATTTGAGTCCAGTTGTGGGTTTTCTGATCTGTTCCATTAGTAGTTACATTTAGTAAAAAAGGCAGACCATGGATTTCTATTGCCATACTGCTCTGTTAAACTGTTCTACCACTTTATGCATACATGAACAGCACACGAGTATCTCTAGGGATGTATTTTACCCATATTTCTGAGAGAAATTTAGTTTTCTCTTGATGCTAAGGGCATCCTTTAAAATCTTTCCTGGAGGTGAGGTAGATGTTAAGAACTGACATTAAAAGAGCATAATGGGACAAGAGAGCATTCTAAAATATATTTTCAATAGTACACCTATAGGTAGAGAGTCTTTGACATGTGAAGGGAACAGGAGACAGATAATAACAATACCTGCCTTGGTGTGAATGTTTGTGTCCTTCAAAATTCATATGTTCAAATTTAGGGCCCAGTGTGATGATGGCATTTAAAGGTGGGCTTTTCAGAAGCAATTTTTGGTCAAAAGGATAAATCCCTGAATAGGATTAGTGCCCTATAAAAGGAAACACCAAGGGACTCACTTGTTTTGTCTCTCTGATCTCTCCCATGTGAGACACAGAAAAAAAAAAAAAAAGCCAAATGCAAAGAAGGCTTTCACCACAACTCTGACCAGACTGGTACCCTGATCTTGGACTTCGTAGCTTCCAGAACTGGGAAATGTTTTCTGTTTAATCACTTAACCTATAGTATTCAGTTGCATCATTCTCAATTGACTAAGACAATACCTAACGTTAACTACCACTTATATGCCTGTAATTTTCAAGTTTCTGTCCAAGGTATCATCAGAATAAAGTCATGAGTTAAGTATTGCTACTATCATCATTTCTGGGATAAGGGAAGTATGGCTTGATGGTTACATAACAAACTCAAAGTCGTAGAGATAGGACCTTGTTGAATCAACTGAAATTCACTGACATTGACACTGTGGTCCCCTTCATGTCTGTATATACCAAAATCCTGTCCTCTACTGGCTGGCAGAAAAGTCAGATCTAGTCACATACAGCATAGTGAGGCTGACAGCTTGTCACCAACTGATTGAGGTCTGTGTCTATCAAGCAGAAGGACAAGTGTCTGTGCCACTGTCTGACTGCTGCCCCCAAGTGACCAGAGCCCTTCACAGCAGTGCCAACTGGTTCTGTCCCCTTCTGGTAATGCCCTCTGCTGTGGACATATACTCAGACCCTTCCCTTTCCTACTCCTCAGAGTGTCCCTGACCTTTGAACTAGAATCCATGGTTTCTGTTAATTTACTTAACCAAATTGGACAGAGTTGGGTTTTTTTTTTTTTTTTTGAGACAGGGTCTCGCTTTGTAGTTCAGGCTGGCCCTGAACTCACTATGTAGCCCAGGCAAGCCTCGAACTCAGCAATCCTCCTGTCTCTGCCTCCCGAGTGCTGGGGTTACAGGCGTGAGCCACCACACCCGGCCAGAGTTTTTTTTTTTTAATTGAATTCTTTATTGGTGCAATTTACATACATCTCATAATCACACGTAACATTGGGGAATTTGTACCAATATATGACACAAGTCAATTCTCATTTTTACCCATATCCCCCTCCACCCACACCTCCCCACCCCCTATATACATACTCTTTTTATTTTCTTTCAGAATCATATTTATTCCTTGCCCTCTGAGTTTTTAATGAATGCTAATGAATTAATATATCATTCGTATAGAAGCCAGGAAGGAGAGAGGTGAAAATAAAACAGAGCAGAGTTTACCAACCCAATGACAAACATGAATTTAGCTTTCTAGGTAGTGTGGGATCTCTTTTCCTGGGAATCCTTATGAAGAGAAATTCTAGTAAGCACTGTCCCATGGCTAACCGAAAGACAAAAAAATAAGACAAGCTGGTCGGCCAGGGAGACCACACCAAGATCCTTACCCAACCAGTCATGACGGGACTGTCCCTGGAGATCCAGGTTTCCCAGAAGGCAGTGCTCCAAGGGCAAAGAGGAGAGATTCATCCCAGACCTAGAGAGTGCTCATAACCCTTACAACTGGCCTGCGATCAATCTAGGGTGATGGGAGTCAGTAGGGAGAAGGGACTTTTATAACCCTGCATTGGTGCCCAAATTTCAGACCTTTTCAAACTTCAAGGCAGACCTAGGTCGCTTCTGGAGCTTTGCCGTGAAAAAAAAAACCGAGAGCAGAGGAGGCTAGACAAGAACCGAAAGTACCCTTGGGCACCTCACCTCAGGGGACATGAGTCACTCTTATTCTGTAGGAGGGCAGGGGGGAAGTGCGCTCAGGGAGGTGATCTATATAGTTTGCAATTCACAAGTCTATCGTAATAGCTTTAGAAATGTTTGCTGGAGGCACCAGCTTCACTCTCTAGACATTTTCCTTCTGATAATGAGAGAAGCTGGTCCAGGATGCAGGATGCAAACACCTGACTCCCTCCCAGAGATACCCAGTCTAGAGGCGAGAGGCTAAATGACATGAGCTCTCAGGTCCTCTCCAGCCAGATGCTTCTGCGATTGTGCCTGACTTTATCTGAAGTGATGAACTGCTCTCAGAATAGAGAATGAGAAAAGATTAATTATACCCAATTGAATAAAAACATGATTAAGCATAACCTCTTACATTTTTCTTACACTGTGCCTTTTTACTCTCTTGGGGCTATATGATATTCCAGGCTCTCACGAGGTTAAAATAACCCCACCGTTAGCACTTTGAGACAGATAAGAAGGGCATTGATCCTCCTTTCTCCTGGAAGAGGAAACTGAGGTCTGGGGAGGCCGCAGCTTGCTCTGAACCCCAGCAGGAATCCAGTTCCCTCTTCACTAGCCAGAGTTGTTTCCATTGAAAGTGCTCCCTCTCCCCGTAAGACTCAGACCAGTGATTAAAGTGAGTTTTTTCTCCCCAAGTCCCATTGCATTGGACAGATGCATTAAAAGCCTTCCCAGGAAGACAAATCTTGGGACCGACAGGTAGCTTTCCATTAATAAAGCAAAAATATAAATTAAGCCGTTCCTCTTGGTGATTCAAGAACAAGACTTACCTCGTCCTTCCCCACCCCCCCAGGAATCCACAAACACATTTTTAAATAACAAAAGAAAATTGAGTACCTGATGCAGTTAGCAGTGGCCCCATGGGGGCTGGGGAGACCAGAAAAATAGTCTATTATTTTGCACCTGTCCTGCCCAATAGCTCATTGTGCAGCAGTATTTACTTAAAAAGCAGAAGAGGAAATCATTATTTGCTCTTAGTCCTGCGATTCCCGTGGCTACGCTCTTTGGAGGAAGTGTTTTATTTTATTTCTCTTTTTCCCTTTTCCCATGCTTGAGTGGCAAGAGGTAAAAGTGGCGGTGCCTGGCGCATACGATATGGAGAATCAGCACAGGGGCCAGGATGGGAGCTTAGCGCACGCCTGCTCCCTTTCCTTCCACGTCTGGACAGCGATGAAGGAAAATGAGCTCAAAGGGACAGTGTCTCTGTCTTTCCTCTTTTTTTCCTCATGTATAAAAGCTGCATACACACTTACATTTGCACTGTATTTGCATGCACCCATAAGGTGCATAAACATACACACATTGCTAGGTACATATGTGTATATACTACACATTATACTTATCTAAACATGTTTTCATTATTCTGCATATGTGTGAAACACACTCACAAATACACACACGCATACACAGTCTCCTGCCCTCCTCACAAACAGAAAAGGTAACGAACACTGAAAAAAAAAAAAACCGTAAAGAATACACAACCTGGAACAAAAGAAAAGAAAAGCCCCCATTTTAAATGGTCTAAGTATCTTCTAGTTACTAATGTCTCCTCCTCTAAATGGCTGTTTCTCCAGCTGGAAATCGGCAGCAATCAGCTTTACAAGTGTTGGGGAAAGATTTACTTGGACAGATGAAAGAAAATTATTTCTTCCTAAATGCCAGCATCCACCCCAGATAATGTGGCACTCCCCTGCTTGGCAGAGGGCGGTGTATTTTGAAGGAGCTTGTTTTCTTGGAAAATATAGTCATTGGGCAGAGAAGACAAAAATATGACCAGGCTGGTAAAACTGCTATTGTCAGACGTAATAAGACGGTAAAGGTGCTGCTTTAAAAGTGGGGAGCTTTTTCTAAAGCTCTCAGAGTGGGGCGTGCGGCGGGATAAATGGTGCTGAGGAGAAGGAGGCTCGGCAGGACTTGCTGTCCTGTTTTTAGCAGTCGGCCTGCCCTTTGCATTCCTGGAGACTGTCAGTGCCAAAAGGGCCAGAAAAACTATCTTGTTCTACTCTCTCACCCCTGACATCGCAGAGCAAGCACCTGCCCACGTCCCAAAGTAGACAAAGTAGTGAGAGGCTGAACTGGGCTGGAATCCCGAATTCCCTCGCGGGTGGTCAGGGCTCTGCTGACTGCATGAAGCCTGGTGTCCTTTACCCCACTAGAGTACTTCTCAGTCTTCTGTTTTGGGGATTTTCAGGGGAAAGGAAAGCTAGGAGCCAGCTGTCAGTTTGGGTTCAAACCATCCTCAGGAGAGCAGCTCTGCTTATATTAGCTTTAGCTCAGTCTTCTACAGGATGCCATTTGCAAAAAGAGGTTCAGTGACTAAAAAGAGGATCAGCACTGAGGATTATTCTAAGCATATTTTTCAGGTTACTCATATCCTTGCCTGAGCCTCACTCTATGTGCTGCCCATGACACCAGACTTGAACCATCTTCCATGATTAGAATGTTGTACCGGAGTGCTAATTTATCAGATTTTTAAAAAGCCTTTCTGCTACTTTTGCTTTTCTGCTTCAATCCTCTGTTTTACCTTTTACCTTGTCCCTTTGGATGTGATGTGCATTGCTGTGTCTCTAATAGTGATGTAAATCCTGCTAACTTATTATTCACTTCTCTGCCCCACTTACAGTTTAAGCTGTCACAGGCTGCCTTGGGTCACTGTCCCTTGCACTGGACTCACATGAGTCTCTCTATAAACTATCCACTTCTGTATCCTAGATCTATTGCTCTAGTCCAGATTTCAGGTTCTATTCGAATATACCCTGGATATCTCCATGGGAATGGTCCGTGCCACATCCTTTCTTCTCAGATCCGTTCCTATGTCTGTTTGTAAGCCCAATTAGCAGCACCTACACACTAGACTCAGGCAGAGATGTAGCCTTCCCCCACACCGGGCAGGTGCCAAACCTTGTCTGTTTCATCTTTCTTACAATCTTTTTTTCCTTTCATTTGGAGTAACATCTTCCTATAGTGGATGTTCATGGTCTCATCCTGGCTACAACTGTCTCCTCAACCAATTTCTTTCTTTCTTTCTTTCTTTCTTTCTTTCTTTCTTTCTTTCTTTCTTTCTTTCTTTCTTTCTTTCTTTCTTTCTTTCTTTCTTTCTTTCTTCCTTCCTTCCTTCCTTCCTTCCTTCCTTCCTTCCTTCCTTCCTTCCTTCCTTCCTTTCTTTCTTTCTTTCTTTCTTTCTTTCTTTCTTTCTTTCTTTCTTTCTTTCTTTCTTTCTTTCTTTCTTTC
>PVIC010013524.1:0-37951 GCA_004025085.1 Thryonomys swinderianus
GCCCTCTCTCTCACTCTTTTGGTCACAGTACATAGCTAACTGCCACCTCCTCAGAGCCCTCCCCTCTGACCAGTGGTCTCCTAGCATCCCTGTTTCTCACTGCCATGCTGAGCATCATTGAGACCTATATCCATTCTTGCACCAACCATGACCTTTAATGAAACATTTGTGGTGACGTGGAACTTGGGTATCTCTTTCTTCCCAAGACTCTGCTAGCTGAAAATAGGGACCACATGTGGTTTTGCACTATGCTGCTTGGGACCCAGCACTACCCTGCTCACAATGATGCAATGACAATGCAGTGATGCCAGTTCACCACCTTCCCAGAGTCCGCATATGCATGGGTTTAACTAATCCTCACAATATCTTTGAAACAAGTTTTGTTATTTCCCCAATTTCTAGACAAGGAAAGTAAGGCACAGAGACTTAGGGTGGGAAGGTAGAAGCTACTGAATATAAGTGGCAGGTAACTCAAGATGCTCTGAATGAACAGGTGCTCAGGTTATAGAGTAGCAGAGAGGTGATATCCCTAGACCATACCTTTTCTCATTCCACCAAAGGGGTCCTTGTTTGGTTCATAGGGCATCCTGCCCATCATGTCTGGCATGCTCATTCCCTGCTGGTATGGGGTGTTTGGAGTCATGGAATTCCTTTTTGGGAACGAAGAATCACTCACATCTGAAAATGGGTCATGCACACTGATTGTACTGCTTCTGAAGAGATAAAAAGTGGATAGTTCAATGATATAGCAAGTTACCTTCAAAAATACTAGAAAACAAACCAATATTGAATCTACAAATGTATAAGCTATTCAAAAAAATTACATGATTAAAACTAGAACTGATACTTATAAACTTACTAGGGAAAATTATTTTTATTTCCTGTGAAGTTTGTTCCAGAAAAAAATCAAAAGACAAAACAAATCTGATTTTGTATGGGCCACGGAGTTCTCTGAACGTACCTTCCACTTTGCATTGGGGCAATCTGTCCATGTGGAGTGGAGGCTGGAGTAGGTGGCTTCAGGTCACCTGGAACCTCTGCCATGGAGTTGCTGCCTGTTGACTGTGGTGTCTGTGGGCCTTGCAAGGATCCTGAGTTAGCTGACATGGTTAAGAGAAAGGAGAGGGAGAGAAACGAGGTTATCAAGGAAGCTCATTCTTATAGTCGTGTATGTAAAAGGAAGAATTTAAAGTAAAACACCATCTATTCTATAGAAATACTAATATCCACCATAGATAACATTGTAGTAAAACATTATTATGCTATTTATGGTGAAAATCAGTATGAGCTTTGTAGGGGGGCAGGGCAGTGAACATAGGACCTCATGTATTGTAAACTCTATTATAACATGCCAGTGCACTACTACTGAACCACAGCCTCTACTAAGTTTTTTGAGTAATATATTTGGAAATAAATTTCATTTGCAAGCCATAAAGCACATTTAATCTTTTGATGGGGCAATTGTTTTTCTAAGTATTTATCCCAAGAATGTAATCTAATAAAAAGAAGACTTTAGGCAATAAAACATTTATTTCAGTGTTGTTTACACTAGAGATACTCAATGTAAATAAAGAGAAATAGGATGAAATTTTTGGTAACCCAGTTAATGGACTACTGTGGTTGTGTACACAAATTTAGGAGACTTAGCTCCTAGTCTTGGGCAATGAGAAATGTTTAAATTGAAAAGCAGTAATACAAATTAATCATGTGCCTTATGTTATTTGATATCATTCAAAACATGGATGTCTACTGGCTATGTTCTGTGTCTTACTCTTTCTTTGTCCTAGGACCCTCCCTCCTGCCTACTTCCTCTCCCTCACTTGCTTGCCCTCTCTCACTCCCGCCTTGCCCCACTGCAGTTCTGAGGCTTGATCCCACCCTCTTGTGCATGCTAGGGAAGCACTCTACCACTGAGCTAAAGCCAAAGTCCTAACACACTTGTTTTTTGAGCTATGAAATAAGATTTGTTATTAAAAAGCACAAGTCATACTGGGTTTGAGTTTGTTAATGTTGCTGTTGGGTTCTGAGATTTTCCTTTAACTATAATTACATTACAATAACATAGTTCAGAACTGAAAAATTTTTTCAAAACTCAAGTGGGATTCTTGAAAAACTAATTAACTTTGCCTTGTAGGAAAAACAAAATATTTTGTGGTCTTTGGCTCTATCATCTATCATAGTCTTTAGACGTATAACTGGCTTGGTTTACTGATTAAACAAATACCTATCGAGTGAATAATGTGCCTACTGTATTTCAGGGTCTTTTCTAATACTTGGACAGGCAAGTGGAGCCCCTGACTTCATGCAGAACACAACCAACACATTTAAGACTGTAATCAACACAGGATTGCTGTTAACAAAAACAGCATCCATGTTCTGGTTGTGCTTCCTTTTCTCTGAAGTATCCACGACTCACTACAATTACCACTGTTCGTTCACATTTTATCTTAGAGGAAATGGAGGCTAAGCAAGTCCTAGATTACAGAATAAACTGTGGAGTCAGATATAGAAAAGCAGCACATCTACTCAGAAAGCCTCAGCCAGGCACAGATATTTCTAGCCAGATCTGGGCTGTTAGCCTCTGGCCTGATGTGTGTGCTTGAGACTTAGACCCTGGGAAATTCTCAGAAATGTGGGAAAGACCACTAATACGGGTATTTCAGAGGAAAAACTAATGCCTCTTCCATGTCAAACTTTGGTGAAACCTCAGAAGTTAATATTGAAAAGGTAGACTGTAATCAAAGACAGAGGTAGTCTGCTTTATTGTGATGGCTGTGTCTAGACGGCCTTCAGAGTCTCACGCAGTTATAAGGAGGGCTTTTTCAGAGGAGGCTGGATCTACAGTGTGTGACACTGGAGTTGACTCGTGGTGCAATGCTAGGCTCAAAGGTACTAGGATTAAGGATATGAGTGCTAACTGCCCTAAGTAGCCTGGAAAATATAAAAGGGACAGGGAGACGCTGTTAAGGGCCCTTGTTGGTTTTGCTACTTCTGCCTGCCACGAAATGTTTATGATTACAGAGGTAATCCCTGTCTGCCCAGCCATTCTGCGTTGGAGCCAGCCAATTTTGGGCTGAAACCTCTACAAACTGTGAGCTAAATAAACCAAAATAAACCTTTCCTCCATTAACTGTGGGTGTCAGGTATTTTGTCTCAACAATGACAGAAATGTAACTAAAACAGGATTTCGTAAGGATAATCCAGACATGACTGCCCACAGTGTGGTAGATGAGAGGCTATTTGCTTCTTGAATCAGGCAGAGACTCTACACAAGATTGGACAGCTTCCCTGGAAATATGGCTGATGAGGCTGTGATTTCAGAATGACTCTAATTTATAAGTTTTCACATTTACAGCTAATAAAAAAAAGAAAAGTAAGGAAAGAAAAAACTCTCTCTTGCCATCGTTTTTCTTTTCCTTTCAGGGAAGAAAAAAAAAATGCAACCTCTTACAACTCCATTAATAGAGGAGGCTGGCACGCTCTCTAGGACATTTCTACCTTTTGCCAGAAGCTACAAATGTATACGCTAAAGTAAACAATGGGAAGGTTACTTAAGGTTAAGCACATTCACACACTTGAGAGGAAGAGCCAGGCTCCTAGCTGGGAAGATAATTTACACAGCACAAACCTGGTGCCCTAGTTCTGAGGGTAGGGGTGTGGGGAGTAGGACAGGGGAACAGCTGATGTGTCCCAGCTCCAGTGACTAGAGGTCAACCAGAGGGCACCTTTGTTTATACCCTACCCTCTTTCTCATTTATCTTCCACTGAGGATTCCCTAGTTGGATTCATGACAGGTTTTGTGACATCATCTGTCAGCTAATAATAGAAATTCAGTCAGCCACCTGCCAGCAAAGATGGATGGGTTTTTGGTTACAGGCTTACTAATTGAAAGTGGAGCTTCCTTGCCCCTCCCTGGCCTGCTCCTCCCAGATGGCCTTTGAACTCACTCCTCGCAACAGCCTGTAGGACCACCTGGGTTGGTGGTTTCTGGACTGGAACTGCTCCAAAGCTCCTACAGGTTCAGTGTGAGGAGATCCCACAGGTGCCTTAGAGATGCAGGTCATGCCCCGAGGCCTAGGCTCCTTTTTTTTTTTTGCTTTTTTGGAGACAGGGTCTCGCTTTGTAGTTCAGGCTGGCCCTGAGCTCACCATGGTGCCCAGGCAAGCCGCCGCAAACTCAGCAATCCTCCCGTCTCTGCCTCCCGAGTGCTGGGATTACAGGCGTGAGCCACCATGCCCAGCATTATATGTGGTAACCAGGGATCGAACTCAGGTCCTTGCGCTTGCAAGGCAGGCGCCGGAACCACTGAGCTAACCCTCCGGCCCCTTAGGCTCCTTTTGATGCACATGGAGGTCCAGTTGCCTCCAGCATACAGCCCCAAAGGTGAAGGGTGTCACGTCTCCAGTGATCAACCATATTCAAGTCTGGATGCACAGGAGCCACATAAAATCAAAACCAGACAAGAGACCTATGACTTGTGGTGCTCTTAGAATACAGCCAAGTGATTTAGGAGTTCAAGTGTTCAGAGGCCACTGGAAAAACTTTAGAATGTTTCTTATGAATCTTTTAAACTTGCATGAATGTGCTGGTAAGAAATAAACCATAATTATATTCCTCAGGGAAAACAACTTAAAAAAATGTATTTTTAAAAAATAAAAATAAACCTTTAAAGTTATGTAGTAATCTTGTCCTGATATGGAAAACGGGAATAATTTATTTTCTTTTTTAGACAATAAAAATGTTTCAGCGACACTTCCCTCAAAGATGGTCCAAAAAGAAGCCACCAGATGTGTGCAAGGGGTGAAAGGTCTGGATTTGCACAGTGGGACACCCATGTGTGTGACTCCCTCTCTGGCCTGTGAGGTCTGCAGCACTGTGTGCATTCTCTCCAAGTTGGGCGCTGACCTCATGGTGAAGACCAGGAGATTTGCTTCTCCTACCTCCTATGTCGCAGGAAGGACCACGGCTCCATCTGGGCCAAGACCTGCATAAGCAATCTGATCTCTCTCTTGTGCCATTAAAATGATAATCCGGCCATAAAGGCAGCAGTTTAGAAAAAGGGGAAAGGAAAGAGCCAGCTATTAGGAGAACAAGGCCTCTGCTTTCTGAAGGATCTGTGCCGCGGCGGGGCTTCCTGTACCAGGGCTGAGGCACACTGCGAGAGCTATTCTCCACGCACAACTGCGGACCATTCAGGGACACAAGTTCTTTCCTGGCAAATAAAATACATTCTTAGATCTTTGAAGACATCACCACTTTGGTCCCTGCACCCCACTGGGTCTTTATTCTGAAAAAATAGTTTCAGAGCACAGGCAGCGTCTTTCACTCTGTGAACTGAATATAATGTGTGATTTTAAAAACTGTATTTCTCAGTTTTTCAAGTACACCCTAAATGGCAAAGACTTAGACCCGAAAGGGTGGGGTTAGTGTAGAGGATTTCTCCCTAAACTGGGAATTTCCATTCTAAAGTTAAATATATTCACTGCAAGTACATTTTGGGGATAAATATATTTACATGAGCTGCTTTACTAGGCTAGGGCAGCCTGGTGACAGACAGTAATTAGAAGAGACTATTAAAAGGGAATGACTTCCTTTTTTGGCTTCTAGGCGTAAATGCTTGATCTATCGTAAGTGGAAATCCATATAGAACATTGGCCAAACACAGAGAATGGAGGGATTTACCTGCAGTAATTCACCATGACAAACTAAGGATGATGCCATTTTATTCCTGTCACTAGTATCACAGTTTTCAGAACATAAGACTTGGTAATTTCTTTTTTTTTTGAGACGGGTTCTGGGTTTGTAGTTCAGGCTGGCCCTGAGTTCACTAAGTAGCTCAGGCAGGCCTTGAACTCAGCAATCCTCCTGCCTCTGCTGAGTGCTGGGATTACAGGGATGAGCCACCACACCCGGCACCATGGTGTGTGGTACTGATAGCTGGTGGGTGTGCGTGGGGATCAAACTTGGGACCCTTTGGTTGCCAGGCCGACACCAGGACCACTGAGCTAAAAATCCCTGGCCCAAGTAATTTCTAATTTGAAATCCTAAGGAAGATCACAAGGAATGACAGGTGTCCAACAGCAAAGGAGAGAGGTAGGACACAGGCAGCAGCATATGCCTGTGCCTGTAGGTGTGGAGGTGTGACTTTCATGTCTTGTTCTGGCTCTGGCCTGGACCACAGCTGACTGGCTGCTGCATTTCAGAAACAGGCCAATAGAGGTACTTACCATGGCAGTTCACAGAATTCCCTCAGTGAGAACCGGATCGCAGGGGACACAAATTTTATTTTGCTGAAGTACAAATCTAAGTGTCCTAAGCCAAGGAAGACCTGGCACAAGCTATCTGTTAGGCCTTCAAGTGGCACTGTCCATTTAGATATTCAAAATTTTCATACAGAAATAGAGGCGTGGAGCATAGAATCCAAAGTCCTAACTTGACTCAATAAGGAAAAGCCAAAGAATAGTGCCTTCAAAGTGCTGACTGCAAATGGTACATTCCCGATTTTATTTTTCTTCTTTAAAGTACCACCAAGAGGAGGAGGTCCAATCAAATAACAAAATGAGACCCCACTTACACTGGAAAATCCAAGTCCTTTCTCAGCTTTCTGTCTCTGTCCTCGCTACACTGCTGTCCAGACCCTGGCCGCATCCTGTGGCTCGGCTTTCCTAGCCCAGCTGTAGCGCTGCCACTTACCAGGAGATGGCGGCTGAAGCTTGGGCTGCTTCTTTGTGTCCCCCGTGCTGAAGACTTCTGGTGGGGGCTCCTCCCCTCTTTCAATCTTGCACTCAAAGGCAAATAGGTACTGAATATACTGCTTTTTCAGGGAGCTTGCAGCGCTGCTTGAAGTGCCAACATTTAGGTTGGTTGCCAGCTCGCGCCACTTCTTGTTTTTATTAACCTAGAAAGGGGAAAAAAAAAGGCAGGATCATTGGTTTGCAGCAAAGTGGCTTGTTTAAAGCCAGGACACAAAAAAGCACTTCATGTCTTGGGTTTACTTTTTTTTTCATTTGCCTCTTTTAACTAATGTTCTTTACTTCCACTCAGTAGTGCACAGACAGCATTCACAGTTATAAAGTCATTAAGGAACCTGCTGATCACTACAGAAAGGCACACTTGCCAGTCTTCTGCCGGCTGCATTTCCATGCGCTGCCATCCTGGCTCTTCCTGAGCTGCTCCTGGGCAAATGGAAGCTTCCGCTCCCACTTATCCCTACCCTACCACTTACTGAGAAAAAAGAATGTCGAAAACTAAAGAGCAAGACTGCACTGCTTTTCAACTTAAGTGAGCTCTGATATAAAAATAATGATTCCTTCCACCAGTTCCCAGGTGGCCCGTAACGCTGGCTTTGTCCTTCTGTCACCCTGTCCCTAGAGCAGTGGTGGTGAACCTATGGCACACGGGCTGCAGCAGGTGTGTGGATAGATGACCGTTCTAAAGGTTTGGCTTCACTGCTCTAGAGGCCTCTTGTGGCATAAGCAAAGGTGGCATTTGGGCAAAAGTAGATGAGGCTTCTTCACCCAATGCCACCAATTTAAAATCTCAACAAGTGCCATCGCTCCTTGGAGGTGCTGTTTCTCTACCACCTCGGCAGCCATGCAGGGGCATATCTTTACTTTGTGTGTGTTAAGCTGGACATCCAGTGTCTGATTCCACTCAGGCTGCAGATAACCACCATTGCAATGGAGAGAAGTAAAGAGATGAGAGAGATCCAGAAATGTTACCTAAAGATTTGCAACATGATTTCAGCCTTCACTTGGGAACAGGTTATGAAAGGTTAAACATATGAATGAAACATGAAGACTTGCAAATCACTTGGGAAAGGCTGTGGTTTTGATGTCTGCTCTGTTACATAATAGGGTAATGGTTAAAGGGACAGTGATTTTTCATGAAATACACTTTCTGGATTTAAACTTCCTCACAAAGTTCTTTAACCTCATTTACTTAGACCAAATGGTGTGTAATAAACAAATCATGGAATGCTCAGGGACCTATCTCTTTCGGTTCTTAATACAAAGCTGCAAAGAGTATGCCTGGTGCTTTCCTCAGAAATGGTAAGCACGCTGCTTGGACCACCCTGAGAAACAAGTCTTCGGACTCATCTGTGTGTGGGTGCACACACTGCTGTGGCAGTCAAGTTAGGTGGCCAGGTAACAGCTACAGCACATCGCACTGATGAGTGGCCTCTAACTGTGTTAGTCTTGTTCATTTCAAAGTCTCTATTGCAAGAGTAGGTACAGGGGAGTTCAAGGGCACCTAAGTGAAGGGCTCAGAATACACTGTTAACCCCCAAAGTACAGTATAGAGATATGGTAGACCCTCAGCAGTATCTGTGGGTCAAAGGACTCACCCTGCACTAGTCAGTGACCCCTGTCACTTTGGTGGGGTACTAAGTACCTAATTCTGCCTATTAAACAACTAGGGACTCACACTGCTTTGTTTCTTTCACGTAGGCTGGCAGCCAAGTGATTCTTATACACAGCTAATAGGGAGGACTTCTAGGAGATGAAGAGTATATGTTTTACATCAGAGCTGGTCTAGCTCCATACCACATGAGTGTCCCTGAGCCACTACATTACTGTACTTCATCAAGAGTCTTTAGATACTCTGTAGTTATATAATAGGTGAAGACCACAGTAAGGTACCAGGGCCTTGGTGGTTCCCTCATCTGCTTCCATGATGAGACACATTCATACCAACTACAGGGAGGAGTCAGGGTGAGCGAAGTGTCACACCCAGGACTTGAGATTATGGGGATACTCACTCCAAGAGCTATGCAAGTACCAGTGGGCATGTGCACAACCCACACTGAGCACTGCCTTGAATTCTGCATGTGGGTGCCTCTCCTGCCACTCTGTACCCAGCCTTACTGAAAATCAAAGCATTGGCTTTCTCACTACCCAGAGATTGTGGACATATCTTTACCAATGTGACTGAATTTCATTAGTAAGTTGTAGAAGGAAATATTGAACTTGATTTACATATGATTCAGATAATTAATTCATGTGCTTGCAAAATATTTCAGCTTTCTATGAATGCAGCAGATTCCAGAGAATTCTAGAGTTGTCAGGGAACCTAAAGAAAAATCTAGTCTGTTTGATTTTTCAGGTAAGGAAAGTGAAGTCCAAATGAATAAACTGTTGAGGTTAATACTGGAGCTGGGGGCTGGGTCAGAGACCCTGACTCTTCTTTCCCAGCACATATATACAGGTCCCAGGAAGGTGATTTTCCACAGGATTTGCTTTACCTTTGTGAGAAAAAAAAAATGATTCCATATATTACAAAACCAAACCATACCAAACCTGCTGTGTAAGAGCCTATTTGCAATGCTTCCTTCTGCATTCACCCACACTCACCTGCGCCAAACCTCCAATCTCTTTGACACAAACGTAGAGTCGGAACAGGTCCAGGGGCTTTTTGCCTACTGCGGGCAGACTGGACACAGGGGAGCCCCTCTCTTCCATGAAAGTCAGATACCGGTCAACCCACAGCTTCCTCTCTGGCTCACTCCCCAGCTCATACACCTTTGTGATCTTCTCCCCTGTGGTAGTAGATGAGCTGGACTTCTGGTGCCAGAAGGAATATGCAGTGATGGGGGTGAAGGACAGGGGAAGGGAAGAAGGTAAGAAAAAAAGCAATGAGCTTACAAATACAAGAAGATTATAAAACTACTGCTATCACACAACAATCAGGAATGAAGGCTACTAGTTCAGGCACAAACTATACATCCTCAATTAAGAATTTACTTTTGACTTTAAACAAAAGGATCCAAAGTCCCCCTTTTAAAAAGACATTTAAAAAGCTAAACCAAAATAAAACCTTTTTAAACCTTGATATAAGCATTGAATCCCAGAAGGCAAGATTTCAATTAAGTCTTGTATAATTTTTAAAAATAAAGAGGTGCTAAAAAACCACAGAATGGTCAAAGTGAATTAAAAACTTCACATGTAATACCATGGAGCTCCAAAGTTAAATGCACTTCTAATTTTCCTTGTCCAAATAAGAATAGCTAATATGTATCTTCATGAAAAAATCTAAATTATGTGAAAGAGCAAACATATAGTACTTGCTAAAAAATATTGGGCAGGCTGCAAGGCACAGTAACCATGGCATGGCTCCGCACTTACTGGAGAGCTTATGGCTCGCTAAAGCTTTGGCACTTGATACTAGCTTTCATTACTCAGAATTTCCTACACTTCTCTGTCAAAGTAAGGTATTGCTAGATAATTATTATAATAGATTTCTTAACATACGACCTTAGATTCCATGCTCAAATTACTGACCATATCCTCAGTCCACCTGTGGCTAAATATATGTTTATTTTTATAGATATGTGTTGATGCACTCCTGTGGGTTATATTTGTACTCTAATTCTTGATCTTTTAGCATCTGAGTATACTTGACACTAAAATATTGCCTGAGCCCACCTTTGGGATTATGTTCCCTCCACAACTAACACTTCTAGCTCTAAATAACCTAACTGTACTTCCTCCCCACCTTCTCTATATCTTTGTGATAATATGTACATATTTTTACTAGTTGCCATACCAAGGTTACTGTGCAAAATCACTGCTAAATTCTAATAATGATTCTCTAAAACAAAAATTTATTTCACTTATTCATGTATATTTACTAGGCTGTCACTGGCAATATAGGGTCATTATATGAAACAGAACTCTTGTTAAGTTTTCCCTTTTAGAACTAACTTTGGCATTAGGATTCAACTTCCAGTCACATATATAAAAATGTAAAAATTTTATTTTAGATAAAAATGTAAAAAAACCCTCTGTTTATATGTAATATATATATTCAGAATATGTAAAACATCATATATCCAAATGGTAATCCTTTAAAACTCATTTTCTGTACTCTTATACACAAGGATTATTTAAGTAGGAAAGTGAACAGTGACACCAGATCCCTAGATTGTGGCACTGCATCTTTAGCAGGAGGGTTATTATCAGGGAAATGCCAGTATAGACTTGTTTTTCTTTTGGTAAGGTACACTAAAAAGAGGAGGGGCATGTGTTTTTCAAACATGAAAATTTGAAATGAGAACATGAACAAAAAAACGATCATCTTCAACTAAACACAAAATGTATTCTTTTGTTTAACTTGTGAATAACTAAGAGGCAAAATTTGAGATTCAATTTAAGGATAAGAGGAATAAAAAAATCATTTCAATTTAAAATTACTCCAACTAGCTCCTCCAATACACTTGGTGTAGATCTATGTAGCATTTCTGGCCTGATCCTCTCTAAACCAAAACTGGGGATAGTTCTGTATGAATAGCTAATCATTAGCAGAGGAATAGGGCGAAGAAATGTTTGCTCCTGTTCTGAAAGGAGAAAATTCTGAAAACTGAAACAGGCATATGATAATGATTTACTTTGCTTGTGTATTTATAGTTTAACTTCTCTCATCTTTATTAACTTGTGTGATCTCAATTCTCCTAAAATTATAAAACTAGAAGATAACAGTTTTCCTTTGAATTAATTTAAGCTGTTCCATGAAGCGTTCTTTATGGTACTTAATATAGGAAAATGCCTGTGCCTGTACCAGAAGTGGGCCTCTGTGCAAGCCCTGCAAAACCTGGACTGTCTTAAGGTGTCATTGTACTTTTCTCCTTTTGCAGCACCTTATTCCACAGTATATAACATGTGTTTCATATGTGATTATTTGTCTGACAGTCACTCTTCCTACTGGACTTGAAGTTCCTCCTTGTACTGAACTGCCCACACTTTGCATGGTGTCCTGCGCTGATGGCCCTCCATAGGTTATTTGTTCTAGCAAGGCCCAAATAGAGGAAATAGGACTGATACGACTGGCAGCATTCAAATAAGAACCAATAGCTGGTTCCAAAATCCCACATACAGTGTGTCAAAGGGCAAGCTGTGAAGTGAATGTGGAGGTGATTGCAGGCTGAGATGGGCTTTGCTTATTGCTGCCATTGGACACCTTTATTCCTAGGCCCAAGGTTTGCTCAGAAGCCAAATTACCACCATCAGAACCTAGGTGTCTGAACAAGAAAAAATAATATGAGGAGAAACTAGAGGCTCTGTGGATAAAGAGCACATAGATTTACACTCTCCTTACTGACAGGGCTAAACTCATTCCTGACTTGGACCAAGGAGAGATCACCTAGATAAACATCCTCACCTGCTGAAAAACAGGCAAACACACCAACCCTCAGAAAGACTGGGTAACTTCTCTGGGTGACTACGGACTATCTAGTGCTGCTTTCATGTCGGAAAAACTGTGTCCTACTGTTCTAAAGCTTATGGAGGCGGAAAGGAATGGAAAATGCTAAAAACCTTCAGCAAGGCAGTCTTACGGAGCCATAAATGTTTTCCTTGTATATATTTTAATTAAGCCTAAAACTAAATTTTCTGAAGTGGTTTAGGAAGATTTACATTTTTTGCAATCTTCACCATATGCTTAGTAATATGTATAAACGTATGTGTATATGTACGGACGAATGTTTATTTTTATTTTAGAATGTTTTGTAACAAAACAATATTGGACTATAACACCCTGTCAATGCAACAGCAGCTTTTTTTATTTTGCCCATTTCAGGCGTGCTGTTAGACAGGCGTTATTAAGGACACTATTAAGAGCAATTTCAAGCACAAATTGCAGTGGTATCTCAGAAAGAACAAGTATCTCTGAATTGCATGTATTTTCGGTGATCTGATAGCAGAGATGATGTTAAATCCTTCATTGCACTCTCCTTTTGTCCTCTTCTTGAATTACCATTTCATTAAAAGAAAAAAGTGGCCATTTTCATAACATGTAGCAAGAATTTAACAACCTCCACTTTGGCAAAACCAGTTTCTCTTGTTCTTATCTAGCACTGGAACCTTAAGTTTACTTGTAGAATTTCAAATAAAAAAAATTATGGTATAGGAAGTGATAATGTATGTAGAAATACTTTAAAAATTAATATGCAGTTTCAAGTATAATTGTATTATAATCAGAAAATGGGGTAAACAATTTGTCTTGCTATTCTTTTATATTTGAGTAGAAAGCAGGATTCTTTCCTACAGGACTCATTGGAGATAATCTGACTAGTAAGTCAGAGTACAGTACCCATCCTAGTGGTTCTTTGTAATTCTGACATCCGCAAGAGAAATGTTTAAACATATAATATGATCTAGTAGCAGGTTTTGTCTTTAATAACTAATCATTCTTCATTTTCATCTTAGATTTTAAAAATTACTATTTTCGACCTCTGAAGTTCTCCCTCAGCCAATAACAAATGGTTTTGGAAAGCGATTTGATTTCCATGTGTTCACTTAAAAGCATTATTGATTCAAAATGCTTTTTCCTATTACAAAAAGAAAGAAAACAAAATAAAAGTCAGGGTGGGTTATGGGAGAAAAATTCACATAATATGAGCTGCCTTCTGAGACTCAAAGCAAATAACACAAAGAAATCCAAAGGAAGGGTCCTGGTTCTCCCTTCCCCTTCACTCTGCCTCACCCTGTATGGCGAAGCTGAAATACACCTACAGGGAAGGTGAGAACACAGACCACCTTCCCTAGAAAGGAAAAGGGCTGGTTACACCAAAGATCTGTGTGAGTTTCACAAATATTTCCTAAAACCACCAATTCTTTACCCCCCCAAGCTCTTTCTGCTTAATGCAGGAAGAGATAATTCATAGCAGCCTCCTTTAGATTTCGACTAGACTGCCAAATCCTGCACATCTCTTCTTCTCTCCAACTTGCTTTGCCTGAACTGTGCTCTTCCATATATCCTCTTACAAAAATTAGTTTGTTAATTAAGACTTCTTGGCAACTACTGGCATGTTAAAATTTTTAAAAAGATCTTTTGGTTCTCCATATGAATATAAAATAAAAGTTACTACAGCACATTACTCTTTTTTTAAAAATGGCATTGAATTAATTTCTTTAGTAGGAAAACAAAGGTCTGACTCTAAAGTCAGACAAACATAAAGGTTTAAAGATTTCTGTGATATATAACCATTTCTGTTATTTAGATATCAGATGGAAATCAATACTTTTTTCAAGATGACCAGCAGTCTTGTGCAGAACACCATGTTTCTTTTCAATGACTCCAACAGAGCTATTTTCTACCATTTAAAAATGTTACATGCACTAATATTTCTACATTTCAGACATCTGATCCAAAACTGAAACAGGCTGTTATGCTAAACCATACCAGATTTTGTTACATTTATACATTTGTTTTAGGCAGGTGGCCTAAAGTAAGATGTTTTGGATGGAATAGCCCATGACAAATAAAGTCAGGGGACAAATGGTCATTCAGTCCATGACTACTCTTCCTCCCCATGTAATCAGAGAAGTAGCCTGTTTGAGGGACCCTCTGTGTATGTGCAGCACTTCTCTGTGTGGGGATCTGGGCCCAGAATCAGGGCTGTGTCTTGTACAGATGTGTTTCTTCATCACAGAGCAGCTGTCATTACCAGAAATCAACTTCTACAATGCAAACTCTACTCATTTTGTTATTAATACAATTATTTATAGAGAAAACCTTTTCATGGATTAATAATAAAGAAAAAGTATTATAAAACAATTCAACAAGCAAGCATTAAAGTAGAATTAATTCATTATCCAAAAACCCCCCAAAAAACAAAAGAGTAAAAACACAAACAACCAGAGCCACTTACAGGGCTTGATGGAGTCTTTGGCCAGCCTGGGCTGCTAATGCTATCGCTCTCATCTCCATGAAAGGAGGAGATGCTAGCAGAGCTGGGGGACATTGGGGAAGGGACTGGCAGGTTGCCTGGGGTTGGGGGCTGAGAAATACCCTGAGAGCTGTAGCTATCCTGTGGTAGAGGAATAAAAAAAAAGACAAAGGTAGGGCAAACTTTATTTAAAATAACAAAAATACATCCAGTTTAACAGACTGATTTATATATATATATATTATATATATAAAGACAAGTACAAACATACACACAAACACACATATATAAAGGTATTAAAACAACATTCTTAATTAGTATGATTTGGTAAGTTTGCTGGATGCTGGATAAGGCCACAAAGCCACCATGCTTACTTCAAGCTTACATGGAATGCTAAGCATGGGTTACCCCTTATGAGAGAAAGAAAGGAAAAAAAAAGGCTGTTCACCTTATTTATCAAATAAGGCAGGAAAGCAAAATATTAAGTATGTTGTTGTTGCTGAGGCGGCCAAAACAGGAAGCTATAAACTGAAGGCAGAGAAAATGGCTGCAAGTATCAAAACCAGGCAAGATCCCTTACTTCTCCCCACCCCCAAAGCAGTTCTCTTAGGTGGGTCTTGTCCCTCCACCCCCTCCCCCAACCATGAGTTAATGCCATAAGAACTAGTAACTTTCAGATCCACACCATGAAGGGGGTGGGGAAAGAAAAGAATATGAATATGCTGCACAAAATGAAGGCATGCAGAAGAAAAGAAACCAAGTGGAAAAAAAAAATGTAGCCAACACCAGAGAAGAGAACAGCAGGGCAGCTTTGGCCAGGCAGCACCCACATGCATGCAGGGGGGGAAGTACCTTCGACTTGCTCTCAGACTGTGGAGTGCCTTCTTCTTTGCCATCTGCTTTGAGAGGCACAGGTAGCTTGGATTCACTGGGAGACATCATATCTGCAAGACCCATAGATGCTAATCGAAAACAGGAGAAAGAGTCAGGATTATACATGTGATTTGTCAGACTGTTCTGCCAACATGAGTTACTGAGCGAATGAAGCGTGGGGAACCTGAGTTTGCCCTAAAGGAAGAAAGGAACAGAGAAATGATAACTAGGAGTATATGAATTTCTGAAATCTGAATAACACCACATTCTGGCAACTCTTCTTTGTTCAAAAAGAAAGGAATTAAAAGATAACCATTCTGTATGTTCAAGATACAAACCAGTGAAGTTCAGTTTATATTATTTTTTTCAAAGTTTTCATAGCTTTCTTTTTTTTTTTTTTTTTTTTTTTTTTTGAGACAGGGTCTCGCTTTGTAGTTCAGGCTGGCTCTGAGCTCACTATGTAGCCCAGGCAAGCCTCAAACTCAGCAATCCTCCTGTCTCTGCCTCCTGAGTGCTGGGATTACAGGCATGAGCCACCACGCCCGGCACTGTGGTATGTGGTATGGATGGCTGGTGGGCGTGAGTCTCCAGGCCCAGCATTGTATGTGGTTACCGGGGATCGAACTCAGGACCTTGCGCTTGTGAGGCAGGTGCCAGAACCACTGAGCTAACCCTCCGGCCCTTTCATAGCTTTCTTTATCAGAGTAAGCAACAAGTGAAAAGATGCCAAATGTTTAAATTGCTCATCAGGTATTGAAAAGAAGTGCTGGTCATGTGTAGCTTTTACCTTAGTGTATTCCCGATTTCCTTATTCCAAGTCATCTACAGTTTGTAAAATTATTTGGTATTTCTTACTGTCTTATTTGAAAACGTTACAATGGTCTATTCTAGAATAAGGGAACACAGTCATATGGATGGCTTTACAAAGAATGACCAGAAATAAAAATCTGAAGGGAAGGATTTCTAATTACTTTGCAGTGGGGTCGGTACCCTTAGCGTGGCACAGACCCTGCAGTCATCAGCCCTCCCTGGCAGCTCATCACCAGCTCAGACACCCACAGTAGCTCCAGAGCCAACATATTTTTTTCTCCCTCTAGGCTCAGTAATGCAATCACCTCCTCTAGGCATTAGATAAAGGCTCACCAGAGAACAACTGATTCATACACATTTATTGCAGATACTAATAGATACTTTCAGGTTAAAAATACGGTTTCGATTTCTTTTAAAAGGAAGAACAAGGCTATTGTAGGGAATTGGTGTAGCTATCCAGGGACTAACAGCTGAATTTCCACAGAACCCCACTGTGAAAACCATCTGCACAACCCTGGGCTGGAGGGGCTGTCAGAGAGACACCAAACAGATGTGTGAGGAGCAGATGAGGCGGGGACGCTAGCGGACAGGGGAGAGAAAGACGGACGAGCTTTATAAAGCAGTGAAAGCCAGAAAACGCCCCCTGTAAAAATAACAGGAACCTGAGGTCTATGTGCAGGACTCATTTCACACCCTGCAAAGACAAGTGCTGGCTCAACCAGGCAGGACACATGGAGCACAGCGCGCCGAAAAACAAAAACCCACCAGCTTTAAAAAAAGGCTCCACAGATTGCCCACTACAAAATGATTATTGCATATATTCATGTATTACTATGTTTTAGAAAATAATTAGTTTTAATTATAGCAGTGAGAGTGAGCAAGCTCTGGTGAATTAGCTGGCAAGCTCTCTGGTGCTAATTTGCTAATATCGTTAGCATTACTGCAGGTTGAGACCATAGGTCCTGCCAAAAAAGCCTACCCTGCCACGTGCCCATAAGTTTACATCGGCACACTCAATCACACACTCTGAAATGCTGTATTTTCCACAGGCACATTGGCTGGTGTTTCAAAGCCCATTTGCAGCCCAGTCAGCCCTTAAAGTCATCACAACACACACAAATCATAATTAGGATGTTTTTCTTTTTCTCAAATTACTTTCAATACTTAGACTTTAAGAACTGGAACAAAAAGCTTTTTCAAGTGATGCAGCTGCAGAGAAAAATCTATTGGGATCAGCTAAAAATGCTGTTATTTTTGTGAATGTGTGAAACCTCAAAAAAGCAGCTGAGAGATATTACAACCAAGAAGATCGCCTTGCTCAAAGTAGCGGATTGATTTCATGCAGTTTTATCTCTGGGGTCTAACAAGTCAAGAGTTAGTAAACCTGTACATTTGAAAACATCTTTTTTAGAAGAGAAGGCTAAAAAAAGAAGTAAAGTGTAAAAGGAGGGGCTTGTAAATGAAATTCTACATGTCCTTTTTTATCCACAAAATGGGTTCGCAGAAATCATAGCCAGCACAAGTCCAGAGAAAGTGGGAGGTCATGTAACAGTGATCACTTTCAGTTGTATTTGTATGAATATTACAATTATGTTTGAGTATTATTTTGAATGTACATTTTATATAATCAATACACAAAAGCAATTTAAATAGGTTATAAGCTAATAGGTTTTATAATAATTAGTGATAACTTACACTGATTTAAAAATCAGACTAACATAAACATAAGCATCGTGTTGGTTTAAAGCTCCTCAAACAGCTTAGAATGGACATTTTAAACATGCAAATATAAAAACTCAAAATTGCATTGCTTTACTATCTTGAGTGATAAATAAGGATATAATTTAGAATAATAGTTTTATTATTCTTCTGCTTGACAATACAAGTTATATTTTACCAAATGGATCACAGGCTTTCCTTACTATAGCTTTCACTATTCTTTTTGATGAAAGGTTTATTTTTTGACTTCCTCCCAGAATTATCAGTGAGCCACTGAGCCTCATATCTCCTAGGGCAATGGGACTCCAGAGGCGTTAGTTTTTCCTTGTTTCCCAGAAAAGTGTGACCACTAATGTCTTGAGGACATGTTACACCAAGGCACTGCTTATTCTCTTGCTGACACCAGTAATCTAGTATGTAAAGTTCAGATGAAGGGAGGAGCATAAGGAATCCATGGCTCCAGAGTGCGCTGCCTGACTGCTATAAATACTTTTCAAACACAGCCTCTGGCCATACTATTGAAATTTAAGAGCTAGAATGAATTCTTAAAGAAAGCTTGGGTCATGGTCCTAAGGCAGTTATTCTGCCCTAGATTTAATACATTCAAAATACCATAAAGAACATAGGAAAGAAGTAAAACTGAACTTAAACATTCATTCCTGCTTTCTCCCAGCCTCTTTCAGTCTCCCTATAAGGCTGCAGAGTCATTCCCAAAAGATGGTGAAACAGGATCAGAAACATGCCGTTATTTTCTTTTGATGTTAAGGTACTGTATTCTGCAAAATATTTTATTCCTAGGTCTTGAAACCACAAAGGGGCATTCTTTGTGTGTATACCTATAGATGTTCAGGTCTATTTATATATGTGGCAAGATCTAAAATATATTGCTAATATGATATACACAAGAGGTATGGAAAAAGCTCAGGGGATATACTTCTCTCTTGCTGAGAAAATCCTTGAAACACCCCTCTCTGGGAACCTCCTTGGGGACGGTGACAGTGAGAGGTTGGAGGCTGAGTGTAAACCCTAATTTGTACTAGTGTGCTGCTCTCTGTGCAGCCACTCCAGTAAAGCTGTTACACATGGCTGCTCTAAGAGAATGGCCAGGACAGCTCCGTCCTGGGGGCTGGTACACAGTATATTTTGGCAAGACCTCAGTGTGCACTTCCCCGGTTTACAAGAGCTGTTGTCAGGGGAAGAAGGGATTCACCCAAAATCATTAACTTAAAGCAAACCAACAGACACTTCTGTAAACTTCTTGGCAATCAAACACCACCAGGAGTGCTAAGGATCCAAAATTTTTAGTATGGAAGACCCCGAAGTTCCCAGAAAAGTTTATTTGGCTGCTAAGTTCACATTCTAGAAGGTTTGGTTTATCTTTTTTAACATCTCAGAACAGCAAATTGTCTGGTTAACAGCTAATATCACACAAAGCTGCTGATGGTTCTGCCAGGAGAGAGAAGAGTAAAATACAATGGTGCTTCAGTTCACGAACTTAATTTGTTCCATGATTTTGGGACAGATGGTCACATTCATATTCATGTGGGAAAAATGCTCAGAGTTGTGTTTGTTACCTGATGCAGCATTTGCAAATGAAAAAAATAATCTCGGGAACTGCTTATTTACAAACCAAATTGTTTACAAACAAAAGCATTCTTGAATCAAGATACCACTATACCCCAAATCTATAGTTCTCTAACTTCCACATGCACCTGTGAAAATTACCAGAAAAGTCTGCTAAGAATGAAGACTGTGGGGTCCATTCTTAGAAATTCTGATGGAAATCTGAGAATCTGCCATTTTAACAAGCTTTCCAGGAGATTCAAAGATAGGTGGTTTATAATTATGTGGAAGTGCAAAGCATCGCATTTCTTTGTAAAGGGCTGTTGTAACTAATATGGTCTACATAGGCTGAGCATTAATAGGATACTTTGCATGTTGGACTGAGTGTTGCTAGGTGGCAGAAAGACTCACTACTGCAATCTGACCAGATCTTTGTATAAGATAAAGGGATGAATGCAGTGGTATATGGCTGCTCTTTCACTGTCTGCAGAATACAGAGTGGAAAGGCCCTACATTTTATAAAGTGTCTTATGGTGAGGCAAACTCAAAGCTATAGATGGTACACACACACACACACACACACGAAAATTTACTTTAAGATGATGGTTTATATGCAAATGAACATATGGCTAATAAATATTATAAACGGAATACAAATAAGTACAGTCCACCTAAAACAGATATTGTTTTTAAGAGTATTTTTTTTTTTTTTGAGACAGGGTCTCGCTTTGTAGTTCAGGCTGGCCTTGAGCTCACTATGTAGCCCAGGCAAGCCTTGAACTCAGCAATCTTCCTGCCTCTGCCTCCCGAGTGCTGGGATTACAGGCGTGAGCCACCATGCCCGGCTGTTTTTAAGAGTATTTTTAACAAGGTTACATACGATGTATAATTTTGCCTGTAAAATAAAGTTTTGAGCTTTAATCTAAATTGTTAGAACCAAAAGAGCTATTTCAAGAGGAAAAATTCCCACTGCTTACCCCATATCTACCTCTAGCATTTTATGTAAAGAAATGGTCATCACATTTATACTTACACTGACTCCACTTAAATAATTACTCACTCACTGATCCCTGTAACAGTCTGTCATGACACAGAAAGATCATTTGGCCTTCTACACTGTCTGCCACACAACTGTCTGAACACAGTGAAGAGAATACTAGACTGCCAGTTGCAGAAAATTCTACTACCAGCCCTGGCCAGCATTTGTAATGTCTCTCAAAGTATACTTTGATGGAGAAATGTTTTATTTTTGTCACTGGTAATTTACCTCCAGCAAATCAAACCAAAGCGATGGAAGAGGTGGTGAGTCATTTGTGACCCACCACTATCCAAGTGTACACCTGAGCCCCCCAGTTCTCATCAGAAGCTGCACTGTAAAGCCTGGTGCCATGCCCACTGCCTCAGAGAATAACATGGCTATGGCAGATTCACACAGACCTATCAACAGACACACAGCCAATGCCAAATGGTCAGTACTCCTAGAGTGTGCTGAATAATTACTTTCTATGGGGGGGCATTTGACTTAATAAAGCTGAAAAAATTACATGAATCACACAAAATTTGATATTTATATGATTAAAACTTGAGTATTTCAAATTGTACAACATAATAAAAATACACTACTACCTCACATAAAAGACTGAGAACAAGTGGCCTTTCAGTGAACAGATTTCCTCCAAGTAAGATAAGGAAAAGCTAAATTGTCAGAAGAATAATAAGAAAAATCACCACTAAGTTGGTTATTTCAAGGAAATACACATATCTTTTGGGGCAGGGCACCATGCCATGTTTATTGTTGATTATTTTTGTGGCTTTGAGGTCCAAACCAAAGAGGGGAAAATGAGTACTGCTAATAGGGAAAAAATGTAATGGGTAGTTTAAATGATCTCAAGTAATTTTATTTCTGGAAGACAAACAAAACACAGACTATGGCAACCTGATCCTCTGTCACCTGGGATAGCACTGTGGAGGCTCCTTGGTAACGGTCTGTTGGGCTCTGCACTTGCATCTCTAATGCAAAACACCTCCCTTCCCGGAAGAGTAACTGCCTGCTTCAGGCCAGGAAGGGCTGCAGTGAAAACCTCTACTTTTACCAATATTAGCTATGTTTGTCTCTTTCACAAACCTTTAAAAGAATAATCAGAGAACACCACTACTACATGAGGCTCCAGAAACTGTTAATTCAGAAGCTCCAAACAGAGGTCAGTGTGGGTTCTCCCAGACCAGAAGCCAGGACAACAGCAGAGGCCAACCCTCGTGGACAATGATGTCCTGAGGAGCAAGGCTCTACCTCTACAAGGTTTTTCCAACATGACCTAAAATCAGTGGAGGACGCAGCAGCGAAGCCAAGTTCTGTGTCAACTAAAGGGGCAAATGTCACCAGAAGGGGCTCTGCTACTCAGCCCAAACATACAGTACTATCTTACTTCAGAACCAGGACTGTGCAGCTTTGGGAAGTTCAGGAACTTGACATGGAGACCCACTGGTTGTAGGGCTCAAGGATCTCGAGCCAAGAACATGGGAAGTCTGCAAATTCACAGAATACTTCTAAGGTACTAATCAGAGGTGATTTTTGTAAGAACACAGCTGTTGAGATTATGAAGTATGTTTAAGGAACTAAATATAATGAAACATTTACAATGGTTTTTCTATAGAGATAATTTTCAAATTGTACTTCTAAAGTCATTGTTTTCAGTATCTATTTAAATGAAAAAGAACTCTTCAAACTCTTCCTGTTCTACTCTTCCATTAATGTGGATTCTGAATGTTTATATTTATCACTGTTCAATGGAGAGTTGTTTTGGGATCTTCTAACACTTCTAATAATTCTCACAGATGAAGAAAACTCAGTGTCTAGCAAACAATCTCCAGTGATAATCAAAATATATGCACATATTATAAAAACACATAAGGAATAAAACAATTTACATAAAGTAAAACATAGTCCTTAAATCTCAAGTAAACCGAACAGTTTCACAGATGTAGGAAGTGGTAACATCCCTATTTTCCCCAGCAAATCTGCCTTTGTGAGCTGTTTAGGGATATTCACTGGGGAACCTGGGAGGAGAGGGGAAGATGGCAGCCCTCAGGACAGCTGCCAGGTTACCTGTCGCACTGTTCACCATAGCTGGCGTCATGCTGTAAGGTGGCCCCTGCGTGTTCATCAGGCCAGAGCTGTTGTTCATGGGCTGGCTGTAGGGAGAGCTGGAAGCCATGAGTCCACTCTGGTTCAGGCCAGGAAAACTGCCTTGCCTATATGAAGACAAAAGCAGAGGCACATGTACTAATCACACATAGCAGGCAGGGAGACTCAGCAGTCATCCCGATAACACACTCAGGTAAGGGGGCTTATTTTTCATGTTTGCTAAAGATAGATGGTTTCCCAGAGAGATGCTGTACTCCACTACTGTATAAACGTAAAACAAGCCTTTCAAAAATTCTGATATTGCATTTACACAAAGTACACATTCATAATTACATTGAGTGCTCCAACTTAGTAGATATATAGAGGACAATAAGCAAGAATAGAGAACGGGAAATAAGAACAAGAATTACAAAAGCAAGCAAAATTAATGTCTAATAACACTACTCTGCCTATTAACACTACTTAGCATCCTCACATCAAAACCATAAACCAAAAAGTAAAAAGCAAATGGGCAGTTTGGGGCTATTCTTAAAAAAATGTCTTTGCCCTAAATTTTCTGATTTAATGAAATGAGGAGGAACTGCTATACCTCTTAACTCTATTATTTAACTTTTCAAAGTTAGGTTCTATTAAAAGCATACCAACTTCCTGACACTAAAATTACACAGTAGACACCAGAGCCCCACTTCTGCTTGGTAGTGCTTCTCTGTTACAGAAGAAAGGCAGTTAGATTAGCTAAAGTGTCCCTAATTGGTACAGCAGTTGCCACTCCTGATACATAGTGAAGACATCATCTTTTGGCAACTTAGTTTTGTACTATGCTTGGTTGGCAAGAGACAATTTTTCTTTATCCTTGCAAAGAAAGAGAGTACTCTTTAATTTGAAGGAGACAAGCATCACACAATGTCAGCTCTCTGACACTGGTAATGGGATCGGGAGGGGAAAGACTTCACAGGCTCAGTGGGAGTTCTTCTCTGAGGGACAATTCCAATGCAAAAAGCGATACTGCCAGTGTGGCAAAAACCTTTGAAATATTCTGCCTTCTTATGACTTGTTTCTAGATGTTCACCCAAATGCTTGTGTTTTCACAGGTGGGGCTTTTCATGGGTGGCTAGATCTAGTATGTGATGCTGGGATTGATTCACAGTATGATGCTAGAATTAAAGGTATCCCACCCAGGATCTGAGTGGTACCCATACCTAAGGCCAGGTAGTGTAGGTAGAAATACATGGCACAAAAGAACACTGCTGTCACTGGTTGTTGCTTGCTGCTGATTTGTACTTTGCTGTCTTCTGCCTGCCATGAACTATCTCTTTTCTGTTATGTCCTTGTGCTTTGCTATCCTGCTTTGGAGCCAGCCAACTATGAACAAAACCTCGACCAAAGGTGAGCCAATACTTCCTCCTGTAACTTTGGGTATTGGGTATTTTGTCTCAGTAATGAGAAAAGCAACCAAGACACATCTTTACAGTCAAGTGTTCCTTGCATAAAAATACAGCTTTAAGAACTTTTTCAAAATTTTGGTAATATTATTATTAGGAGTAAAGCTAAAAAAAGGGCCAATAGTCCACAGGTACTTTGCTTATCTGTTCCACATTAATTCTGATTTCTGCTCCACTATCATTAAACTATCATTTAGTGGCTCTTCATATATAACAGTCAACGTTTTATTTTATTTTTCCTGTACGGGGGATCATATTCAGGATCTTACATCTTCGAGGCAGGCACAGCACCACTGAGCTAAATCTCCAGCCCCAGCCAACATTTTACAAGAGATTCTTCAGATTAATATAATTAATATAATATTAATATATTAATATAATTAATATCATTTTCTAAAACCAATCTACATTACCTTTTATGTATTTATTTTTAATGGATTTTCTTGTAGCAAAATTCAAACAAACATGGACTAGTTGAGAAATCAAAGTATTAAAGGCTTAAGACCCCCTAACTAGGATCCAGGCCTAATTAACTCTTATAGAAGACAGTTACTAAAAACATAGGTACAAGGAATGAGCTGATGGAGAGCACATTTATTGTACTACAAAGGCACTGAAAAATATAGTTACATTTTCAAGCTTCTGCCAAATTCAGTTTCACGTGTAGTATAACTAATGTGTATGAGGCTTGTCTATAGTAGGATAGAAAAGAGAATCAAAATACAAAATTCATGAGGCAGAGGATTAGACAAAGTAACCAACCAACACTAAGCTATCATTTTTTCCCACAATGGCACTGCCTGTCGTTAGTCACCATGAGATGACAGAAGTGCACAAGCCTACAGTTTTAAAAACAATACTCTTTTTTTTTTTTTGAGACAGGGTCTCGCTTTGTAGTTCAGGCTGGCCCTCAGCAATCCTCCTTCCTCTGCCTCCCGAGTGCTGGGATTACAGGCGTGAGCCACCACGCGCGGCAAAACAATACTCTTAAAATAACAAAAAATAAGAGTCAAAGTCTGCATGTCAGACACCTGTTGCCTGGCACAATGGTGCTCAATTAGGTAATACCTGTAGTTTAAAAAGTACGGTTAGACTCAAGTTACTAGAAAAAGGATAGCAAGACAAACCCAAAGGTCATACTCGGGAAGAAAATATAAGGATCAGAGCAGAAATTAGCACAATTGAGATTAAAAGAACAATACAAAAAAAATCAATGAATCAAAGAGTTGGTTCAAAATTGACAAAACCTTAGCTAACCTTATCAAACAAAGGAGGGAAAAGGCTCAAATCCATGCAATCAGGAATGAAAAGGGGAAGGGAGAAATCACCACAGATCCAGCAGAAATCCAGAGGATAATAAACATCTACTTTGAAAATTTGTATAATAAGATGGAAGACACAGAAGAAATGGATAGATTCCTAGACATACATGAATTTCCAAAATTGAATAAAGAACATATAAAAATGATAAAACTCCAATATTGATGTGTGAAACTGAAAATGTAACAAAAACCCTACTGACAAATTAAAGTTCTGGTCCTGATGGCTTTACTGCTGGATTCTACAAAATTTTTATGAAGTGTTAATGCCAGTACTCTCAGACTCTTAATGCAATTGAAAGAGAAATCAATACTCCAAAATTCTTTCATATAAGCAACCATTACATTGATTCCAAAAGCAGAGAAAGACCCATCAAAAAAGAGAACTGCAGGCCAATTTCCCTAATGACCACTGATGTAAAAATCTTCTGGCAAACAGAATACAGAGAATCATCAAGAGGATCATGCACCCTGACCAACCTGGATTCATCACAGGGATGCAAGGATGGTTCAGCATACATAAATCAATAATGTAATACATTATAGTAATAGACTCAAAGAGAGAAACCATATGGTTATCCCAATAGATGCAGAAAAAGCATTCAACAAAATCCAACACCTATTCATGATCAAAACACTACAGAAAGTTAGAATAGATAGACTTAATCAACCTAATAAAAGCTGCTTATGAGAATCCAATAGCCAGCATCACACTTAATGGTCAAAAACTGAAACCTTTCACACTAAGATCAGGAAAACGACAAGGATGTCCACTATCACCACTCCTGTCTCCTGTTCAATATAGTGCTGGAAACATTAGCCTCAGCAATTAGACAAGAGAAAGAAATAAAAGGAATAAAGATAGGTAAGGAAGAAGTTAAACTATCATTATTTGATGATGACATGACCCTCTATATAGAAGATCCTAAAAACTCAACCGAAAGACTGCTAGACTTAATCGCCAAATTTAGTAGCGTAGCTGGATACAAGGTCAACACTCAAAAATCAGTAGCTTTTGTATACATAAACAATGGACTTATGGAGAAAGAAATTGGGAAATCAATTCCTTTCACAATAGCATCCAAAAAAATGAAATATCTAGGAACCTATCTAACAGAGGTGAAAGACTTCTACTCTGAAAATAACAGCACTCTGAAAAAGGAGACTGAGGAGACTATCTGAAAATGGAAAGATATCTTTTGTTCCTAGGTGGGAAGAATCAATATTGTCAAAATGTCTATATTCCCACAACTACTATATAGATTCAATGCAATCCTGAATAAAATTCCAACAGCATATTTCACAGATATAGAGAAGACAATCCAAAAATTCATCTGGAACCACGAGACCTAGAATAGCAAAAGCAATTCTAGGCAACAAGGACATGGAAGGGAGTATCACAATCCCCAATTTGAAACTATATTACAAAGCTACTGTGATACAAACAGCATGGTATTGGCAAAGTAACATCTGAGGATCAGTGCAACAGACTAGAAGATCCAGAAACAACCCCAGATACACTAAGCCACCTCATCTTTGACAAAGAAGCCAAACATCCTCAATGGAAGACAGCCTCTGTAACAACTGGTGCTGGAAAAATTGGGGTTCATCCTGCTAAAGACTAATGCCAGATCTATGTCTTTCACTGTGCATTAAACTAAAATTAAAGTAGATTAGAGACCTAAATATTAAAACAGAAACACTAAACCTGCTGCAAAACAGGTTAGGTAGAACTCTTGGAGATAGTGGCCTAGGAAAGACTTTGTGAACAAAATCTTAGCCACACAGAAACTAAAGAAGGAATCAAGAACTGGCATCTCCTCATATTAACAATCTCTGGACACCAAGAGAAACCACCAGCAGAGTGAAAAGACAATGGACAATAAATATGGGGAAAAAATTTTACCAACTGTTTCTCAGATAAAGGGCTAATATTTAGAGTATATAAAGAGCTTAAAAAAAATCAGCCTTCCCTCCCAATTTAAAGACCCAATTCAAAAATAGGTGTCTGAAATGAACAGATACTTTTCAGAAGAAGAGGCAAAAACAGCTAAGAAACACATGAAGAAATGTTCAGCATTGCTGGTCATTCAAGAGATGCAGATGAAAACAACACTGAGATTCCATCTCACTCCACAAAGAATGGCTACTATCATGAAAACAATTAACAACATATGGTGGCAAGGCTGTGGGGAGAAAGGAACCCTTCTACGTTGTTGGTGGGAATGCAGAGTGGTGCAACCAATGTGGACATCAGTGTGGAGATTCCTTAAAAAATTAGGATTAGAGGTTCCATTTGATCCTTCTATTTCCCTGTGAGGTATATACATGAAAGAATTAAAAGATCCATATTACAGTGACATATGTGCATCCATGTTTATAGAAGCTCAGTTTGTGATAGCTAAATCTTAGAAACAGCCCAAATGCCCTCAACACAAGATTAGATAAAGAAGATGTGGTTTAAAAAAAGGGGTATTACTCTGCCACAAAGAATGTAAAACTTGAGTCATTTATACTGAAATGGATGTATCTTGTGGACATATTCATACTGAAGTGGACACAGATGTGCAAATACCATATCTTTTCTCTGGTAGGAGGAACTGAAGGTGTAAATGATTTCTAAAATGTATGATAGGTACTATGAAACAGTAAGAACATATTCAAAGGGAAAAGGGGGTAGGGATAAGTAAAGAAGGGAAAGAAAATATTTGATGGTTAAAAAAAGGAAACAAAGCTTATGTATATAGGGGGTGGGGTTGTGGGAGGCATGGGAATGGGAAAAAATGAGAATTAAAGTCATGTCATGTACTGGTACAAATTCTCAATGTTGATTGTGACCATAACATGTACATAAAGTGTACCAGTAAAACCAATAAAAAATTATTTTTAAAGTATGGTTAGAAAGCCAGGTTTCTTGTCTCTGACACTAGTTGTACTTTCATTGTCTCTTTGGGTCTAGGAGCAAATCACTGCCTTTTTCTGGTTCTCAATTTTTTATGTCTGACCATGGAGGGGCTGGTAATGATGCCTTATTAAATACCTATAAGCATGCTTGGTGTGATTTTTAGATACTTTATACATTTTATTTTTTATATTCTCAGAGGAAAGTAGACAGAATTATGCACATAATAAATAACAAATAAGATCAGAGATATGAAATGTGACTTGCCTAAGGTCATATTGTTGATAAGTGACAGAACCAGAGTTCTTCAAGGCTGCTGTTAGTGCAGTACACTATACTTCTTTCTTCAGGGCCCTCTAACTCTGCCAACATTTGAGGAAAGAAAGTCTAATGGCACTGGTGCTACCTGTGTGACAGTGTTCTCTATTTCATTTATGAATCTTTAACTGTAGAAAGCTGACTAAACAGAACAGTGCTTTTCTCAGTTCCCTCTCTTCCCTCTCTGGGCTTCCTAGAATCCAGATTTTAGAGAGGTGCTGTAAAAAGGGACAGTAGTGCCTATGACTGTATCTCCATATCTAGGAAATAAGCAGACCCTATGTGCTGCAGGACTCTGGGTTTCCAAAAAGGGAAACAGCAAAAGGAAATCAAGTCTTCCTAGAAACCCAAGGCACATGTGGTCTCAACAGCTGGTAACTTGAGTAAATGGGGAGCTGGTCCCTCTCAGTGACAGCAGAAATCATCTTTATTACACGAAACCAGACCTGCCTGCCAGGACCTCTGGTGTAGTGAGTCACGGGGCTATTGTTTCTAGGAGTCTACATGCTTAGAATGTTCTGTGAGCAGATCACTGCTATCCTGATTCAACAGATTCGTAATCCATGGCCAAAGTAATAAATGACTACAGTATCTCAGGGTGGGGGGCAGGAGTTTCACAGTTTGATAAACATTTTCAATTTATTTTGTGCTGCTGACATGAATTAAGGTAGCTTCCAGACCATGCATTGTGAAGATGACCAAGTCAGGTGGTGCTGATGAATCAAGTATACTGACTGCACAGCCCTTGTTACAGATTTAATTTGGCAAAAATCTTATAGAGTAGACAGGAATGAAGCCACCTCCAAAGCCCAGTTGGGGAAGCTCTCCTCTGCATGGCTCCAGCATATCTACTGCATATGCCACTGAGTTACATTTAGAATGAACATAAAGCAATATACTCTCTATTGAAAAACTGAGCACTATTGCCAAATATATATATTTCTCCTTATAGACTGTGAATATAGGTATAGACTGAGCTATAAAGCTGGCAAAAATCATTTGCTGATAAAATAAACCAAGCTAACACTGAACAGTTAGAAGTAGAACTGAAAACTCTGAAAAGCCCCAATACCAGTAGAATTTATTTCTATGTATGTTCCTTTGGAGAGCTCCAATTGCATACATAACATTATACAGGATACACTATTTAAAATGTTTTATGAACAAGTCATTTTTACACACATGTCCCTGGTGAAACAGATTTCCAACAGAATTACATGGTGAACCTTTGAAAGCAGTACTAAGGAGAAAAATGAACTTACTTTAATTTTAATATTTGAAGAGAGAAAAACACTACCTATACCCCAAAATAACACAATCAAAACAGAGAAGAATGCTGTCAAGCTCAAGTCAAATTTTGGTGTGGCTAATCCATCAGCATGCCTAGAGCAGCTGAATTAGCAATGCTGGTGGCAAAATAATGTTGTAATTTCAACAAGCCAGTAGTTCTGGCTAGAAATCAATCTTGTGAAGGCAAAGCAATATTTGTATCATTAAATGAAGACAAAGAAAACCCAAAGTGCCCCTGATTTAAAAACTGGATTCTTATGAAATACATAACCACATGCTGTTTAAAAAACCAAACCTATTCTGCTTCTTTTTAAGGAGAAATACTAAAAATAACTAAAATTAATCAGGAATATTTTCTACTTAGCAATTACAACCGTTTGTCTGGGAAGGCTGCTGCACAAAGGGATGAGGATGGGAAAGGTTGAGAAGAAATATAATAGTGTATAAAACAAACAAAACGCCAACCAGAGCAGCCAGTGGGAAGTTTCGAGCATGCTTGTGGCATGGAAGCAAGCTCCCTGGCACCACATGAACTTACAATGAAGAAAGAGGGCAGGAAGTTTTCCAAAGAGGAGACAGTATGTTCTTGTCCTAAACCTGAGGGCCAGGTGGAACTGTCCAGGTGAGGAGGAAAGAGCTGCAGACACAAGGGCCCCATGGCATCCAGAATGAGTTGGGCAGGTGTGGC
The DNA here is from genome assembly GCA_004025085.1 of Thryonomys swinderianus. NCBI lineage: Eukaryota > Metazoa > Chordata > Mammalia > Rodentia > Thryonomyidae > Thryonomys > Thryonomys swinderianus. Next base: position 30,735 of record PVIC010013524.1, read on the forward strand.
AAGAAAGGGAACTTCATGTGAGGCTCATATTCTAGGGAAAAAGGGAAGAGACTAGGGAATTTTTGGCATGAAGACTGAATGTGGGGCCCTCAGGTACACGGCTGGGGCCAAGGGTCTAGGTAACAAACAATGGTGCCTCTGAAGAAAGCAGTGGAAACAAGAAAACAACCTAAGTAGCCCACTACAGCACCTCCTGTGTTTTTCCCAAGGTCTCCCTTGCTGGCTAGTGTAATTTTTTTGAGGGGGATAATTAACAGGCACTGTCCAGGTGCACATTTCCTTGTTCCCCATCTTCTTTGGTAAAGGGCATGTCTTCATGTTTATTTTTTCCTTTAAGAAGGAGGGAGGAGGAGCACTATGTTTTCCACAGCTCAAGACAGAGATCTTTCTGACAGCAAAGCAGCTGCCTCTGTTAGTATGTACTGCCCAACACTCCCCTGTCACAAGCCTAATCTGACATACACTGTACCTCAATGGATCAGTGGATATATCAGTTGCCTGAAAATTAAGTTGGGTCTTGAGCTCTCTACCGCATATGATGTAACCCAATATTTGGGATGTAAACAAAGGATGTATTTATTTTAAGGGACATAAATAAAGTCACATCTGATTTTTAAAAAATCCATCTAAAATTCAGATTTCTTGGGCTAAAGATGGCCTGTGAAGCAGCAGAGAATCAACTTAGGCAAGAGCCTACCTGCAGGTATCTTAACAACCACACATAATATGGTCCAATTAATATTAAGGGCAGGAGACAGAAACTGGATTATGGCTGTGAGATCTTGTTTGGTTTATTTAAAGCTATGTAATGGCAACAGTGAAGTTCAAAGATTCAGATAAAGAAAAACTTCAGGAGCTGTGTTTTAGTCCTTAATGCCACTAAACCAAGGTCCCCAGGAGCAGCCCAAAGAATCTGCTGCTAATCTTTGCAAGGTCATCCGTGATGACCTGCTGGACTACACTGAAGCCATAACATGTCTTATCAGTTCGACACTTTTCCTGTTACCTTCAGCCCAGACCACTGTTGAAGTTAACCAATTTCAGGTTTTTCTAGTATCATCCCAAAAGGCCTGTAGGTTGACAGTACAGGCCTTCACCACTAGTTGATCCACACATGTGATTTCAGCATTCCCTTCCTGTTTCTAACTTCAAATAAATGGGACTTGCTGGGCAATGTTGCTGAACTTCCCTAGGTACGAGTGGATCATGTTGGCTCTAGATCTCAAGCCTTGGGTCAGTGTATGTGAACATGTGGGCAGAGATGCTAACAGTGCTACGAGGGCAAGCATGAAGACAAATGGGCAAGATACTTATGAGAGGTACTGAGCCCTTGTGCCATCACCCCGAGCAATCCCAGGAGGGGAGGATGGCAAGCAGCTGCAGGTAAGTCAGATAGGGACACACAGAGAGATTCATAGGGAGAGGTGGGCAGAGTTGGGGCCGACTCTGAGTACTGACAGGAGGAGGATCCCGAGGTCCCAGAGTACACCATAGAGGAAAAAAGTGAACCAGGTTTGGGGAGACAAACTTTGCCCCAAATCAATAGACTGTGGAAGTTAAGGAATCAGTCTGTTGTAACTCATGCTCCTCCTAACTTCAACGGGCAGCCAGCTTCAGATGGCTTCCTCAGTGCCCACCAGGAAGATGACAAGGAGGGAAAGGGCCTGCCTATCCTTTTTCTTTTCTTCTCTAAGCTTGTCGCCAGTGCTCTTTAGGAGCAGGAATCCCAAGGATCAAGTCTGAAGCCTGAGCCTGAGACTATGCATGAGTTGTCCAGGGGAATTTGTTAAAACCCAGGCCATGAGCCTTGTTCCTCCTGGGGTTGTATTTAAAGATTTGTTGTACATTTAACAATTTGACTCCTTGATGTCATTAAACTTCTTGTTTTTTAAACTATTCTTTTGATTTGAAGATTTAGAAATGTACTTTTTGACTTCCATAATAGTTTTGTAATGCTAGAAAATTTCAATGAAATAATCTTCAAATACCAACACAATCATATTCAATGAGATTCTAATTTTTGAAGGAAAAGAGGACCAAGAATGAAAGCACAGTATTTAGATGATAATGCAAAGGCTTATATTTAATGAAGGCCTATGTTAGCCTTTGAAATTTTTTCTCTTTGTCTTCCAGTAACATGACTTTTCAAATCATAGCTATTATGTTAAAACTTAATTGTTCAAAATACAAAGGGCCAGATCTTAGTACAAATCATTCACTGCTCTTCAGCACAGAGACCCTACTATAACCAGGGCCTGACACATCCACAAGTTTTCTGCCCCTTCTTTTTGACATTTTAATGCACTCTCTCCATTAACGTATTTCCACATCAGTGGCTCCTCATCCATCAGCAGAATTGCGTCATATTGGCTTCAGAAGAAAATAACATCGAAAAAGTGCCTTGTTGGCAAATAGCAGCACAGGGTATGAATTACAAATGCATCTCCATAAAGAACAGTTGCTGGAAGGCATGTGGACGTGAGATGCACACGAGGCACAGATACAAGCGACTGTGCACCCCAAGCCAGACGACTCATTAGTCTCTGTAAATGGATCCAGCTGACTCCAAGCAGAGTCAGCATCCTTGCTGGTTGCATCCTTGCACAAGATGTCCAGATACTCCAGACAGTCCAATAGCTGGGTATGTATTCATGTAGTGATCTCTGGCTAAGAATTCATGGAGTTTATTTACCCTGTCAATGACTGGCTAAGATGGAACAACAGTATTATTTAAAACTTCCAGTTTCTTATTTGATTCAAACCAAAAGATGTTAAACAACTAACTTTAGTGGTCTTAATTTTTTGTGATGTGATCTGTGATCATTAAGATGTAGGTACATATATTTGTGTGTGTGTGTGTATATATATATATATATATTTTTTTTTTTTTTTTTAATCTTTTAATTTTTAATTTATTTATTTATTTTGTACAGAGAATTGAACTTGGGACTTCCTGCGCCAGGTGCTGTGCTGCTGAGCTAAATCCTGGGCCTAGTTTTTTATTTCTTTCTTGGTATCAGGGATAAAACTCAGAACCTTATGATTGCAGAGCAGGTGTGGGAACTACAAGCTCTATCCCTGACCTGTATTTGTAATATTTAACACATCATTTCTCTTTTACTCAAAAGCAGTGAGACTTTAGAATGATTTTTTGCCCTTTTGTTTATTTCTTTTGGAATCTATTCTTATGAAAACAGTATAAAAATCTTAAGGACTATACTAGATGTATGACATAAACAGTCTCAAGTCACCTAGTATTTTTTTGAAGTTTATATGAGGTGCTAGGTGTGACAAGCTTCAAGGAATTCAAATATGTTTGCATATCTAACCTAGTTTGAAGACCTGGGGCTTACTAGACCTACTGTAGTAAAGTTATGTAAACTTACGCTTCTTCCTCAGAACTTAACTGCAAGAAAAAACCTGGATAGCTCTGAAATATCTGGATCCACAAATCAATTATTTGGCAGAAATGTCAATTGCTGGACATTGGCAGAAGCTACCTAGAATTAATTAATGGATGTAAAGCACACTAAATGACTGAGGAAAGGTTATTTTACATGTATGTCAAGATTACAGATAATGCAGTCATTCAAAAAACCTTAAAGACTATATTATAGCCTGGAATTCACACCAATGCATCTTTAGGAAGCGGAGGTCTTTCCCAAGCTTCCAGCAGACTATGGCTCTCTCCTGCTCAGACAGTGGCTCAGAATCCTTCAACTTGGCTACAGAAAACCACCAACACTGGGTTATACTACCAAGGAGTATCTCTAATTCTATTTATCAAATCTTCAAAATAATATTGCATTAATTATTAATGCTTTAATACTAAACACTGCAATGCAATTTCTGAGCAAAAAGTATACCATTTCTATTATAAAAAGTGTCAGTTCATAGCTATTACTCATAAAGTATCAACTCCATATGATTGGGCATCATTACAGCTGAGCTAGCCCTAAACAATGGGAACCAACAGCTTCTACTGAACTCTTGACATAACTAAAATGAAGAATTCCTTCACTCATTTCTCAAAATGAAAAAAAATCTACATATATATGTTCTTTAACTTATCCAACACAGCAGGTGGATGTTATGCTTATGGAAACACTCTAAGGAAAAAAACATGAATTAATAAGAAGGTTTCTAACTAGTTTAACTTGTGTGTTTTTGCTTTTATATTGTCTTATATGCAACTTAGCTGAGAAAGCCTGAAGTATAACTGCCGTAATTCTTCATTTTTACACGGATTTTTCTGCTTCTAACTGCTGGCATGCATACTCACACCACCTTCATCATCAATTTGTCCTTTTCTGATTCTGTCACAGGATCCAGGCCCTTTGGGACTCTGACAGGAGGAAGAGGCCATTATGACAAACTGAATACTGAGCTCCTGAAAGGCTTGGGCCATTGCTTATTTTCAAAATGGGAAACTGACATTTTGAAAGCTGGCTTTTCAAATAACCAATCTCACTTTCACTGACGGAGCTGTCAATAGGGGAAGAAAGCAAAAACAAAACCAATAACAAAAGTTTGCTGCAATAAGCTGTTACATGATGAAAGCAAAAGCATGTTAAAATGAATTATCTGAACTTATAGCTCTAAAACATGTAACACATATGTTTTCCTGTATTCACTTCTGCTTTAGAAAAAAAAAGGGCATAACAGGCTATGTATATTGCAAAGTGGAACAAAAGGAAGATTTAAAATGTAAACAAATCTTTTTTCTTTCGTTTTTAGAAAGAACCCTGCAGACATGAAAAGCAAACTTCACAGCTAACAGGCACAGGACAGCAGAGACAAGCCTTTGCCAAGTGCACTTTCTAAGATTTATGCAGAATAATTCCAACATTTTTCTTCCTCTTATTTTTTTTTTTTAATTAAGGAGGAGGTGCTGCATTCTCAGGAAGCTATGTGGATGCTACTGGCTGAAATACAGATTTGATTCTCTTGTGCTGGTTAGCTAACATTGATTTTCTGCCCCAGTGAAAGAGATTTTACTCTGATGCATGCCATTTAAACTCATTTTACACAGCTGCTTAATGTGGCTTGGCAAGGCACAACCACACTAGCTTTGTGGGTCTAAACAGCCCTTCTGAGTTGTAAAGGACAGAGCCTGTGGATCAGCAGCTGATGATAAATGCCTTTCTTCCTCACTGTTACTTCCTACTGACCAAGAAAGTGCCAAAAGACAGTGCAAAGGGAGACAAAAAAATTTCCCAAGTATAAGTATGTTCAACTCATTCTAGTTGTTCACCTTGAGAATTATTTGTGGAGAATTCTCTTTATTGGTCCACATTGAGGACTATATTTACAGAATTTAGAACTCTCAATTACTAGGTACTCATTTGCTTTTGTTGGCTAAATTTATACTGAATATAAAACTATTAGAAAGCTTTCTGTGTCATGCATTCATAAAAGTAGTAAAAGCACGGTTCTCTAAATTTACTGTTTAAAGAAAGCTAGGTGACAATTCTGTTTTATTTTAAGCAAAGGTGAGGGATGTTTCTGTTGACAGTACCAACCATGATTAAGTCTGCATTCAACAATGTTACAACAATGTTAATAGTCAATAAATGCTATCAGTAAATTACTCAATAATAAGCTTTAAGAGTACTAACCTCAAAATGGTGACAGAAGCTGTTACTGTATAATTTTGTAGGAAAGAGGAGAGATACTTTTTGTTACTGATGTAATTCCTGTATTAAAATGAGTATTCCTACATGGAAATGACCACACTGTGTTTAGGTGGAAAGTCCTGTGGATTATTTTGTTGTATCTTACTAGGAATTTTGATGTACTACTACTCATTGGAAGGAAATGACAGAACTCCGTCAGAGTTGCTGGCTGAGCAATGCCATAATGAAACCTCTCCTACACCCAAGCGAGCAGCCCAGATCCTCTCCAGCACGAGTCTTAGGTTACACATATGGCATGCTGCTGTGGGTGCAGGTAGGTATGGCTGCATCTTAGTGTGGTGGCAAGAACAATCATCATATCATCATGACAAAAGCAGCACTGCACGGCTCAGATTCCTAGACAAAACAACAAAGGGGAAAAGGATGCTGGAGTAGGTAATTCCACTGCTTTTATGCAGATAGAAATTACTATTTTCCCTCTCAGGCAAGAAGGAAAGCAGCCATGCCAGAAGTGGCCCAGCCAGGACCCGGAGGGTGGGTAGCAGGGGTGTTTCTACTGTTAAGAAAAACAGAAGAAACAGAACAAACAAAAAATAGAAGAAGCCTCTCTAAGATAGATATCCTGGGAAGTCTTTTGAATCCTTGAATTGGGTGTTCTGTTTGTAGCCAGATGGCATGTTTAAAAGCAAATGCCCAGGCCTGCCTGGCAAGGTCAGGGAGTGATGGTACCTTCCAGGGCTGGTCATGCTGGCATGTCATGGGAACCTGGAAGCTCCCATAGCTGGGATGCTGGGAAGAAAACTCGGGATGCCCACCAGCCACAGAATAGCAGGGATAAGCAGGCAATCTAATGTATGGTGGCCTAAAATGGAACAAAGGAACAACCTCTTTGGATTTCTTCTAAAACACAAACTTGAGTTCCATGTTCACATGCTATTTCATGCAGAGGTATGAGGGTTACAGATTGGAGTAAATAAGCAAAATATTTTTAATAATGCAGCTACCAGGCCAAGGGAATGGGTAAAATTCCTTAAAAGAAGAAAAAAGTGGAGGATAGGTCAAAGGAGAGAGAAAACTAAGATTCTCAAATTTACTAACAGATTTGAGATCTAATTTCATGTCTAATCTCAGTTTACAGATTTGACTTTGGTAAAATAAAAATAAACAGCCCAATCTTAACTCAAATGGGCAGTCTGCAAAGTCAAGGCTCAGAGATGGTCTACTGATTAGGATGAAGAAATAAAAATACACGCATGGGTCTGTGTTTGCCCATTAATCTCTATAAGATACATACACTGATTCAGAAGGGAATCTGGCAAGGCTTTAATCAAGCAGAATTCTGCCTTAATCTCTGTGGTTATCCTCCTCTCAAATCACCATCAGAGGCCCCATGCCAAAAGCAATCACATACTTTCTACTTAACAGACAGAAAATAACTTGTGTTTTATGAGTTCCAACCACGGACAATCCATTTAAATTTAAAGTAGAACTTCAATTGGACCCAGCTGAACCAGCTTCACAGACAGGTTTATTCAGACAATCCCCAGAGCAGTTGTGGGGAACCTATGGCACATGTGCCAC
>PVIC010013525.1:0-37954 GCA_004025085.1 Thryonomys swinderianus
CTGAAGGCTGCATCTCCCCTGTGTGCCCCCCAGGTGCCCCCGGCCTGGCCAGGCCTGTGGTCTGCCCGCTGTCACGTGCTGCTCCCTGCAGGCCGATGCCACGGTGTCCCAGTTCTCAGAGACGTCACTGCTTCTGCCAGCAAGCAGAAGTCTGGGGAGTAGTTAATGGTCTTAACCATGAACTTAAAAACCCTCTCCTTGTCTGTGTTCTTTATCAGGCATGAAAGAATTACCGACGTCCTTGATCAAAAAAATTACGTGGAAGAACTGAACCGGCACTTAAGGTGGGACTCGCTCCTCTGCCCACCAGTCCTCAGTGTCCTGTCACCATTTTATTTGTAAAGCTTGTTTTAGTTTCCACATCCAGAGTGTGTACTTTTCCAAACCAAGACCACAGCCTGTCCTCCTCCCAGCAGCACTGGCGTGTGCAGGCTGAGCCACGGGGCTCCCGATGCCAGGCCGGGGGCCCTGGCTTCCTGGTACGGTGCACAGTGCAGGGTACAGACGGAGCCACCACCCTGAGCCCGGGCACAGGGACCTTGGGTTGTGTCTTAATTTCAGCAGTGAAGTTGCTGCTTTGTTTCCTGAACACTGGTTCTGGCAGAGAGATGGAGACTCGCCCTGATGAAGGGTTCTTTCTGAACTCCCTTCCGGAAAGTATGCTGCACATTGGCTCCCCCACAAGGGCTTTGGAGTCCCACAGCCAGAAAAACAGACAAGCTGCCTGTTCTTCCCAGTAGACATAATGAAAGCTAAACGTAAAAAAAGAACGAGGAAAGGAAGGAAGGAAGAGAGAGAGGAAGGGAGGGAGGGAGGGAGGGGGGAAGAAAGCTAGGCATGGTAGCACATATCTATAATCTCAGCACTCAGGAGGCTGAGTCAGGAGGATTGCCGTGACTTAGAGGCCAGCGTGGCCTACATAGTGAGTTCAAGATCAGTCTGAATTTCAGAGCAAGACTCTGTGTCCAAAAAAACACAGAAGACAAAAACACAGGAATAGGCCTAGGGAAATGCCACCCTGAGTCTCCTAAACTATGCTGGGCATCTGGATGTTTGTTTTTTGTTTTCTGAGACAGGGTCTCCTTTGTAGCTCAGGCTGGCCCTGAGCTCACTATGTAGCCCAGGCAAGCCTGGAACTCAGCAATCCTCCTGCCTCTGCCTCCCGAGTGCTGGGATGACAGGCGTGAACTGCCACGCCGGGCACTGTGGTGTGTAGTGCTGATTGCTGGTGGGCGTGAGTCAGCATGCTTGGCATTGTTGTATGTGGTTACCGGATCTAACTCAGGACCTTGCGCTTGCGAGGCAAGCGCCAGAGCCACTGAGCTAAATCTCCGGCCCCTGGCATCTGTTTATGAGAAGGACCCTTGATCTGTTTCCGACTGGCGAGTGTGTGTGAGGGGGCACTTCTCCGTGCCCTCTGCACCAGGCAGGACTCTCCGTCTCGCACGTCGCCCGCCAGGGCCCTGGCAGCAGCCTTGCTCCTGTCCGCTCTAAAACATGGTGCTGGGCCTAGAGAAGGCTCAGTCTCACTGGCACCTGGTTTCTCTTTAGTTGCTTATTCACCCCGGTATCCATCTATTTTACTGCTGTTGTAATTTTATGGTTTTTGTAGAAAAAATGTTGCTGTTTTTAATATAAAATAAAATAAGTGTTTGTTCTTTTCTACATGGTATGGTTGATGTTCAGTTGACAGTGGGCACTCTTAACATACTTCATTCCTTCCCCACCCTTTGGGGTTCCTCCCTTTTTCATTTTGCATGCTGTTTTTCCCACCTGGTGCCTGAGCCATGATTTACCTGCTCCCCCGGGTTTGTCTGCTGCTGGCAGACGGACAGTAGGACCTGTTGCCTGAGTGACAGGCTCTGGAACCAAGGCCTCTGGTTTCAGATGCTTGAAGGCCTTCATAGATGTATCAACTTGAAAAATAAAAGGAGGGCGAAATAAAAATTAAAAATGAAAAGTTTAAACACGAAAGGAGAAGCTACGTGTGCAGCTCGGTGGTAGCCCACCTGGGTAGCATGCTTGAGGCCCCGGGTTTACCCCAGGACAACAAGGGGGCCTGGGGCTGGTGGCACATACCTCTCATCCCAGCCTCGGGAGACTGAGGCAGGAGGGTCCCAGTGAGCTCAAGGCCACTTTGAGTTACAGAGGGGGACCCTGCCTTAAAAACCAAAGAAAGGTTGACATGAGTTTGAGTGAGTGAAGTTACAAGTCATTTCTTCATCTGGGAAAGACGGTACAGACCCCTGCTTCACACTGCAGCTGGATTAAATGAAGCAGCACCTTTAACATGCTCACAGTAGACAGGCTGCCACAGGCCCATGGGGGAGCGACTGCTGTTATCATGGGCTCATTATCAAGTGTTATTTCTCTTTTTTTTTTTTTTTTTTGGAGACAGGGTCTCACTTTGTAGTTCAGGCTGGCCCTGAGCTCACTATGGTGCCCAGGCAAGCCGTCGTGAACTCAGCAATCCTCCTGCCTCTGCCTCCCGAGTGCTGGGATGACAGGCGTGAGCCACCACATCCGGCACTGTGGTATGTGGTGTTGATTGCTGGTGGGTGTGAGTCTCCACACCCAGCATTATATGTGGTTACCAGGGATCGAACCCAGGTCCTTGCGCTTGCAAGGTAGGCACCTGAACCACTGAGCAAACCCTCGGCCCCTCTCTATTTTTTATTTCTCACATTAGCTTTTTATGTTTTTCCATAGGAAAGTACTTTTTAAGGAGTATTTCAAAATTGAAAGTATAAAAAGATCAAAACCTTAGAGTCTACCATATTAAGTGTCAGTACCTTGTTGTGAACAGTACTTTAGATGCGTGCGTGCTAACACGTTGTGGTCCTCCTGTGAGGTGGAAGGGGAAATGTCTTCTTCCAAACTGGCTAACGGCCGGAGATTTAGCTCAGTGGTTCTGGCACCTGCCTGGCAAGTGCAGGGTCCCTTTGATCCCCGGTAACCACACACAATGCTGGGTGTAGTGACTCACGCCCACCAGCGGTCAGTACCACATACCACAGAGCCGGCGAGGTGGCTCACGCCTGTCATCCCAACACTCGGGAGGCAGAGGCAGGAGGATTGCTGAGTTCAGGGCTTGCCTGGGCTACACAGTGAGCTCAGAGCCAGCCTGAACTACAACGCAAGACCCTGTCTCAAAAAAAAAAACACACAAATGGGCTAAATTAGAATTGACTAACATTTTAGGGATCAAACTTATCAAAATACAAGTACGTACATGTATTTAGAGTTCTTAATTGAATATGTTTGCTTTCCAAGTTCATATAGAAAATAGAGCAGTCTCTCCTCTCATCGTGGAAACAATCAGCTTTTAAAAGTTCAGGTTTACCTTATGTTTTTATTTTCTGTAGCTGTACAGTTGGGGACCTTCAGACCAAGATAGATGGCTTGGAAAAGATGAATTCAAAGCTTCAAGAAGAGGTTTGTACATTGAAATTCTTAAGCAAACAGGACCCACAGTGAAGCGAAGTGTGTGGTGACTGGAGCTGCGCGGCCAGAGGCGGTGGACGGCCTCAGCGGACCCTCCGGCCCGGCGTGGCTCCCGGCGAGACCACACGAGGGGCAGGTTCTAAGGCGCCCTGTTGGGACAGCCCCGCTTCCTTGGGAGGCTGCTGCTTCCCTTGTCCGCCCTCCTGTGCTGCTGGACGGCTCCTCTCTCCGAGACAGGCGCCGTGTGAGCCCCCGCGCTGTGGAGCTGTCGGCTCGGTGCGAGGCCAGGCTGCCGCAGCCTGCTCCTCCTCCGCCTGCTTGCCAGGAAGACGAAGGAGGGGAGAGGAAGGGGCTGAGCTGAGCGGACAGCCCGCTGCCCGCTGCTGGCACCCTCCTTGTGGACACGGCAGCAGGCTGCTTTTCAGAGGCCTCACCTGGTCTCAGGGCAGAGGCTCTGGGTCGCCTGTGGGTGGGCAGGAGGCAGCCTGAGCAGGGTCAAAAACACACTCTGACCGCGGTCCCGCTTTGGGGGACGCTCGGCCTGGCTTCTCTCCGGGGAGCAGCTCAGCTCTGCGAAGGGAAGCTGCGGAGGTCGTGAGAGCCGCGGCCGAGAGGAGCCGGCCTGAGCTTCGTCTGCCTCTGCTCCACTCGCGGCGGTGCCAGTGACGCACACTGGCCCTCGGTGGTGCTATGAGAGAACCGGCGGGGCCTGTGAGTGCCCGGGGCAGCCCCTCAGCGGGCTCTGAGGGGGCGCGGACGACCGCTCTGCTTTCCCACACGGGCACGCGTCCCTCAAGGCTGCTGCCACGGTTTCCTTCGGACCTCGGGTGCCTGAGAGAGTGCCGCTCCCCACGGCCTCCAGCCTGCGTCTCCGGGGGGCTGCACACAGTCCCCGAGCGCTCGGGCTGCTTCTTCCCCATTGACAACCAACTTAAAAGCCCCGGAGCAGAGGTCACCCTGGTGGCTGCAGGTCCTGCTGGCGCAGGAGGCCAGGCCGTGACCCGTGCACCCAGCATGAGTGGAGGGCCGGCCGGGTACGGAGGCGGGCGGCCTGCCCCGCGGCCCCTTTCTCTGTGCCTCCTCCTCCGGGGAGGGCGGCAGAAGCACGCTGCTGTGCCACCGTCCCCAGGGCCGCCGCGTGGCTTCTCGTGCTGGGCAGGCCCACGAGGCGGCTTCTGCGCACCTTCCCTCAGCCGTGCCCTCCTCTCCGCGAGCAGGGAGGGGCGCAGCCCGGCCTGCTCTCTGATGGCCTGTGTTTGATTCCGTTCCCCAGAGCCTTTCATTCTCCTCTACTGATGAAAATACTTTTCTTCATCTAAAAAGCTGAAAGAGAATGACTAATCAGAAAAAGCCCACAAACCTTTTCGTAGGTGACAGCTTTCCTGCCATTTATATAGCTAGTCCTTCTCTTTTACTTAATTTTTTGGGTTTGTTTGTTTTGTTTTTTTCTTGAGACAGGGTCTCGCTTTGTAGCTCAGGCTGGCCCTAAGTTTACTATGTAGCCCAGGCAAGCCTTGAACTCACAGCAATCCTCCTGCCTCTGCCTCCCGAGTGCTGGAATGACAGGCATGAGGCACCACGCCCAGCACTGGAATGTGGTACCAGGTATTGAACTCAGGACCTTGCACTTGCTAGGCAGGTGCCAGAACCACTGACCTAAATCCCTGGCCCTTCCTTAACATTTTTAGTCTAGTTGACTTTTTTAAAATTATAGGTGGTGGTGGCGCATGTCTATAATCCCCACACTTGGTAGGCTGAGGCAGGAGGATCACTGCGAGTTCCAGATCAGGCTAACTATGTAGTTAGTTCAAGGCCAATGTGAACTACATAGTGAGACATGGTCTCAAAAACTAAAATAATTGTGCTGGGCGTAGTGGCTCACGCCTGTCATCCCAGCACTCAGGAGGCAGAGACAGGAGGATTGCTGAGTTAGAGGCTTGTCTGGGCTACATAGTGAGCTCAGAGCCAGCCTGAACTACAAAGTGAGACCCTGTCTCAAAAAAAACCAAACCAAACCAAACAAAAAAACTAAAATAATTCTAGATAACAGCACACCATATAACCTGCTTTTCTCCATTGATACTATAAGTATGTTCTCAAGTCACTAAAAGTTTTTATAAACATTTGAATAATTTTGTGTGTGTGGGTGAGTGACAGGGTCTCGCTTTGTAGTTCAGGCTGGCCCTGAGCTCACTATGTAGCCCAGGCAAGCCTCAAACTCAGCAATCCTCCTGCCTCTGCCTCCCGAGTGCTGGGATGACAGGCGTGAGCCACCACGCTGGGCACTGTGGCGTGTGGTACTGATTGCTGGTGGGCATAAGTCACCACTCCCAGCATTACTTTTGAATAATTGTGTGTTTCTATTTTATACTTCCAAATATAAAACAGAACCATTTCTCTAATAATGGACATTCAAGCAATAGTTTTTTGGTTTGGGGGCTTTAATTTGGTTTGGTTTTTGAAACAGGATCTGGCTATATAGTTCAGGCTGGCCTTGAACTCGCTGCCTAGCCCAGGCCAGCCTCAGACTCCTGGACTCCTGGCTCTCCTCTGGCTCAGCTTCCCTAATCCTGGATTTACAGACATGCACCACCACACCCAGTTGTTTCTAACTTTCTTGTCCCTGAATCATTACCCATAGGAAGTAGCCATCCTGTTTATGCAAAGGGCACAGGGAGGGCAGAGAGATGGTGAGGGCCGGGGTGAGGGGAGAGAAGTCTCAGAGTATATGGCTTTGGGATTTGGGACTAAGTGTTCCCAAAATAAATTACCAGGTATCTGAAGATACATAGCAAATCATCCTGATGCCGGGAGTTGGTATCTAATTTGAATGGTAAAAAATTTTTTTTTTTTGAGACAGGGTCTCGCTTTGTAGTTCAGGGTAAAATTAATTTTGATGATAAGAAATGTAAGAAATTTTCTTAATCAGCTTTCAGCTGCCACAGACCGGATTTCTTCCCTTCAAGAAGAACAGCAGCAGCTGAGAGAACAGAATGAGCTAATTCGGGAGCGAAGTGAGAGGCATGTGGAGGTGAGAAGCCTGAGCTCCACGCAGCGCTCGGGTGCCGCCCGGCTCCTCGGTGTCAGGTGCCAGGCGCCCCGCAGAGCCGTCCTGTCCAGGGTGCTGTGGGAACAGGCTGCGCCCGTCGAGGGGTGGCGCGGGGAGGCAGCGCCTGGCAGGCGTGTGAGCAGCCGCCACCTCAGGCCCAGCAGCCTCCGCTGCCGTGTGTACCGGGTCCTGCTCGCCCTCGGCGTCCGCTGTGCCGGTGTCCAGCGTGGACGGCCAGGCCCCTGCCCGCGCCGCACGCCTTCCGTCCACCGTCACGCTGGACAGTGCCTGGGTCCACAGATGTCACGCTGCCTGGTGGCGGCGAGGGCCGGGCGGAGCGCGGGGCGCTGAGCCGAGTGGGAGGGTGGCCGCTCCGAGTTCCACGCCGGCCTCGCCAGCATGCGGCCCAGCGCGACGCCAGGACGCAGAGCGCGGGGCGGAGGCGCCTCTCCTGCCGAAGGCAGCCACATGGCTGCACAGACCCAGCTTTCCCTCCGCAGCCTCTCGGCCTGCTCCCCTCTTACCTTCAAGCTGCGGGCTCTTGCGCACTGTAAACTCTCCCTGCCGCACTTCAACGGGAGAAATTATCCTGCATTCTCAGAAACGGCCGCATGATTTTGAATGCTTCGCTCTGCACCTCGTTGCTGTCGCTGTGAACGTCACTCCCTGATGTTCCCGTCCGCACAGATCGCCAGGCAGGACACCAGGGCGGAGCTCGAGACCTACAAGCAGAGCCGGCGGGGCCTGGACGAGATGTACAGCGACGTGTGGAAGCAGCTGAAGGAGGAGAAGCGGGTGCGGCTGGTGAGTGGCGCCCTGAGCGGTGCGAGCTAAGAGCACAGGCGCCGGAGCTGCGCCGCCGCCCTTCTGCGCATGCTCACGGTGCAGCACGGCAGCGGCCCTTACGCTTTGTTTGCAGTTGCTAAACCTGATGTAGATAGAGGCTGCTGCGAAACTGACGGGGTTTCTCTGACAGTGCTGTCCGGTCAGGTGCAGCCCCTGGCCTGTTCTTGCGCCTGCTCCGCCCCTTGCGGCTCTGAGCCAGGAGTCTGTCCTGCTGGCTGGGCCAGAAGTGCAGCTTCCAGGCGGCTGCGCCTCTTTGCTGCGAAGAGAAGCGCAGGGCTGCAGTGTCAGGCCTCGGCCTGGGAGCTGCGGCCGCCCTCGCCTGTGTGCCGGGTCCGCCTTCCGCTGCCGCGGAGCGCGGTCTCCCACAGCGCGTCCCGCCGCGAGTCCGCCAGGACGCCAGGTCGGCTCGGACGCACCGAGCTCCGCTCTCACACCGTTTCTCCTGCGCACACCCCCGGAAGGAACTGGAAAGAGAACTGGAGCTCCAGGTAGGAGTGAAAGCCGAGATGGAGATCGCCATGAAGCTGCTGGAGAAGGACACGCACGAGAAGCAGGACGCCCTGGCGGCCCTGCGCCAGCAGCTGGAGGAGGCCAAGGCCATCGGTCTGCAGATGTTCCACAAGGTCCAGGTGGGCGCGTGGGCCGCGGCCTGGCGTCAGCCTGAGCCCAGCCCCCTTGCGTTTGCGGCACCGGGCCCCCCAGCAGAGGCTGAGAGGTGGAGGGACGGGGCACGGGCCCGTCCCCCACAGCGGGGAGCCCGCTGCCTTTCTAGCCCGAGCCTGAGAGGCCCTTGCCGCCTGTCACCTTCCGTGCACGAGTCACTGTGTCCCGGGGGACGGGGGACGGGGCAGCGCTCGGTACTCTCTTTCTTTGCTCCGTCTGTCTGCGGGGTACCAGGGCTCCCGCCGGGTGGGCAGGCTCACGCCACTGAGCTCCTCCCGCAGCCCCGTCTCCCGTACTTGGGTGAGTCCGGGCCGCACAGCCAGCCATGCGCCTCTCCCGTGCCGTTTCCCAGGGCTCCAGGGACCAAGCCCTGAAAGATTCAGAGTTGGGAAAACAGCATCTAAAAATTATAAGTTTTCCTCCTTTTGTTTTTTGATATCGGGATCAAACGCAGGGCCTGGCACGTGTCGGCCGGGCCCTGGAACCCCTGGCCTAGGCCCCTGGCCCCAAGCCTGCCTTCTCAGAACTGGCTCGGAGAGGCGTCCTTCCGTGCACTCCTCAAGACGACTTTGAAGTTCTCTTTCTTACCTTACTGCCAAAGCAGACGGAGCTCATTTCTGTGGATATGGTTTTGCTCTTACCTCCAGTAACATTTGTGTCAAAAATAATGTGACAGGGGGCTGGAGGGTTAGCTCAGTGGTTCCTGCGCCTGCCTCGCAAGCGCAAGGACCTGAGTTCGATTCCCGGTAACCACATATAATGCTGGGCGTGGAGACACGCCCACCAACAATCACCACATACCACAATGCTAGGCGTGGTGGCTCACACCTGTCATCCCAGCACTCGGGAGACAGAGACAGGAGGATTGCTGAGTTGGGGGCGGCTTGCCTGGGCACCGTAGTGAGCTCAGGGCCAGCCTGAACTACAAAGCGAGACCCTGTCTCCAAAAGAGCAAAAATAACAACAACAAAAAAAATGTGACAGTGCTGGGGATTTAGTTCAGTAGTTCTGATGCCCGCCTTGCCAGCACAAGGCTACGAGTTTGATCCCCAGTACCAAAATAATAATACTAATAATATGACAGGGGCCGGAGATTTAGCGCAGCTGTTTCAGCGCCTGCCTCGCAAGCACAGGCTCCAGAGTTCAAGCCCCAGTACTGCACACAACAATGCTGGGCATCCACCCCACACCTGTCATCTCAGCCGTCAGTGCCGGGCACGGTGGCTCACACCTGTCATCCCAGCACTCGGGAGGCAGAGGCAGGAGGATTGAGAGTTTCAGGCTTGCCTGGGCTCCTTAAAACTATTACGTAATCAGCGGAAGTCCGGGGTTCAGAGGGCGTCTTTGCTCCTCTTCGTGGTGCTAGGGGTTGACCCAGTGCGACCCAGCCACCCAGTCCTGCCAGGACCGGTAACTCTTCTCTTCAGGCGCTCTCCCCTCTTTGGGCTTCCAAAGGGCGGGGCTGGAGCCATCAGAAGCTCAGTGGTCTCCTGTGACCCTCTGTCCTTCCATCCTCCTCCCCCTAGGCCTGCATCTCGAGCTTTCCTATTTCTTTTGCTTTTTGAGTCCTTATTGGAACTTGTTGCCGGCACACAGTGACCGAACACGCTCCGTGACTCTGTGCCGTGTGTGGTGACGGGGTTAGGGCAGCTGACACAGCAGCGTGCTCGTCTTCTGTCTGTCTGTAGAAAGCTGCTGTCCGTCCTGAGTCTGTAAGGTCTGAGGGTTACGACAGTGGAGCAGCCCGTCCGGCTGCCCAGGTCCCGCGGTCTCCCAGGGGCTGCACCCTCCCGGGCTCTCAGCCAGCGCGCGCCCTTTCCCACTGTGCATAGCCCTGGCCCGACCTCGCCTCTGCCCGGTGGCACCGGGCTCTTCTCTGGCCTGTGCACCGAGTGTGCATGCCGTTACGCCGGGCCCGTGTCCTCCGCCTGCAGGACCCCGCACCCTGTGCGAGCACCCGCGGCCCTCTGTGCGCGGCCCTCCCCGTGGTGGAGCCCATTCCGTGAGTGCCCTCTCGCGTTTCCTGCCCACTCTCCGTGGGTCTCCTGGGCCGACCGCGCTGACCAGCGGTCACCCCTGCAGGAGCCCTAGGTCCGCCTGTGCTGTAGCCGGCTGGGCTGACTTTGCAGATTATGGTCTGCGGTTTGGGGTTGTGTCTCGGCTGCCTTTCCTCGCGCCCAGTTGTCCAAGACGCTCTGTACTAGTTTTACCTCCCACATGCAGGGTGAAGAGTGCTTTTCTTTTTCAACGCCAGCACCAGAGAGTGAGCTGGGGCCTCGGTGTGCCACCGAGCTGCGCCCAGCCCGAGCGCATGGCTTTGGATGGCTCTTGGCTTTGCACGTGGCTCACTGAGGGCCCCTGTCACTCTCCTGCGCGGTGCCAGTCAGGAACCCTCCTCCCTGTGTGTGTGGCGCTGCCTCTACCACGTGTGTGCTGAGGTCCCCTGTCGAACAGGCCGTCTCTGCTGCCGCGGCCTTCTGTTCAGGTGCAGGCTGCACTGGGCTGCAGGAGGTTGTAACAGGGCCCACGAGCCGGGTGGTTTAAGAGATGGGTCCAGCGTCAGGTGGGAGCAGAGCTGTGGGCCTGGCCCGCTCTCCCGGCCTTGCTGCCTGGGCCGTCTGCACACCCCGTGCCTGGTGAGCAGTGCCTCATGCGCACTGTCCTTAGACTGCTGGCCTCGGTCAGAAGCAGAAGGTGGGGACACTGCGACCCCCCCCCACCACTGTCAGAAGTGAGGGCAGGCTGGGTGTGGTGCAGACTTCTGGAGTCCCAGTGCACAGGAGGCTGAGGCAGGAGGATTGCTGTGAGTGCGAGGGCAGGCTTGTGGCTCTGGCCCTTCACCGCGTACCACCCTGACCCTCGTGACTCGCGTGGCGATGGACTGTTGGCCACACAGGGAGTGTCAGAGGGTTGTGCGTCTCCACTCTGCCCTGTGGCTCGTGTTCACCTGATTATCTTTCTTTTTCTTTTCATACAAGCACTGTTTATTTAAAGTTAACAGTTTCTGTAGGCGTACAAAGGCACAGCTTAGTGTTAGACCGCTTGCCTGACAGGTGTGAGGCCCCTGGTGTGACCCCAGTGCCCACGTGACGGTGTTCCCTTGTGCGCACGCCTGCGATCCCTGACGGCAGACCTCAGCTGTGCCCAGTGATGACACGGGCTTCCCTAGGCCGCGCCTCGGAGGCCGGGGTGCTACTGACAGTTGGTGGTGGTCACCTCAGTTCTTTCTTTGAGCTGTGTGTCTTCAGCGCAGTGAATATCACTGGTGTCTACAGCTTGGTATCTCAGAGTTTCTCTCCGTGTTGCTTTTGAGGCACAGTCTTGCTGTGCAACCCAGGCTGGCCTCTAGCCCCGCACCCCCCTCCTCGGCCTCCTGAGGGCTGGGATGACAGGCGTGAGCCACCACGTTGCCTTGAACAATGTACTGTTTACCGTCTAATATGACGTGTTTCTAGTAGTTATTTTTGTTGTTAATTTTCTAAGTTTAAAGCCAGAGAATTCAGCTCGGGTAGTTTTCTTCGGAATCCCTGAAGACCCCCGTGTTCAGCCCACCGGTGCCAGTTCAGGGAGTCTCGTGTGAACTCAGCGGCCCCCTTAGGCACTCAGTGTCTGCTCTGCTGTCCCCTCCTGCCCCCACTTGCTCTCTGAGCACATCCAGGCTCTGGGCAGAAGTGGGGTATCGCCGAGAGCGCCCTGCCGCGTGCTGGGCGGCTGGGCAGAGTCCGCCTGCGCCCGCAGCACCCCAGGGCCTGTGCAGCTTCCCCCGCAGAGCGGGCGTCTCCCGACTTGTCTGAAGGCCTCAGGGGAGCAGGAGGCGCAGCTGAGTGTGGGGAGGAAAGCAGCACCCCACCCTCTTGGTGATGCGTCACGGCTCGGGGGCTGAGGGTAAACCTCTTTGTTTTTTGGTGGTACCAGGGTTCGAACTCAGGCACTTGTGCTTCCAAGGTAGGTGCGGTGCCTCTTGAGCTAAATCCCGGCCATCTTTCTTACTGTTGTAGAATGCAGAGACCACTTTGCAGCAGAAGAATGAAGCCATTACATCTTTTGAAGGAAAAACCAATGAAGTTCTGTCCAGCATGAAGCAGATGGAAGAGCGGTAATCCCTTTCCTGACAGTCTGTCCTCGGGAACGTGGGCGCCTGGGGCTAAAACCTGCCAGGTGCCTCTCAGGGACCCTGGCACAGGGGGCGGCCCACTCCATCAGGCAGTCTTGCCCAGTAGAAGGGCAGCTGCTGCATCAGGCTGCCCATGAAGGGCTGGGACGCGTCAGGAAGGCTTCCCACACCCACGTCCGCGTGTGGCCCGGCCTCTGTTGCGGCACACACGGGGCCACGGCCGCCCAGACACACGGTGAGGTCCGTCCCACTCAGGGACGCAGCAGCTGGGCGTGCCAGGGCCCACCTGTAATCCCGGCGCCCCACAGGCAGAAGCAGGAGTGTCGCTGTGAGTTCGGGGCCATCCTGAGCCACAAAGCGAGACCTTATCTCGGAAAAAAAAAAATCAGGTCAGCCGTGGGTCAGATCAACGTCCAGGGACAGAAACAGACCGCACAGACGCTGGCAGAGCTGTGGCACCGCTGGCCACCCCGCAGCATGACGCTGGCCAGAAAACCTCAGTCCTTCCAGTTCGTGCAGCAGCGAACACAGAGCTGTTCGTGTATGTCATTGTAACACGAAACACTACCCAACTGTTGGAAGAAAACGGGGGAACATCTTAGTGACCTCGAGGCAGGGAAGAGACGAAACAGCACCGTGCATGAGAGAAAAGCGTAATCAGTAAGGCTCCTTACGTCTTACCACAGCACTATGGCATGCTTGTGGTCTCAGTGCTGTGCAGGCCGAAACAGGAGGATCGCCACAAGTTCGAAGCCAGCCGAGGCTACATATGTAGCAAGACCCTGTCTCAAAACCATCGTTGCTTTTTCTTTTGGTGGGCTGGGAGTCAGACCCAGGGGTGTCATCAAGCGGGGCAAGTGCTTTCCCAACCGCTGAGCCCCCGAAATCTCAAACAGGAGCTGAGTGCAGTGGCACCCTATAGTCCCATTTGCTTGGGAGACTGAGGCAGGAAGATCCTAAGTTCAAGGCCAGCCTGGGCAACTAGGAAGATGCTGTCTCTCAATGACAAATCTTTCTAAAAAGGGCTAGGACCGTGTACCTGTGTTCAAACTCCAGTACCAAAAACTGTTCAGAGTAAAAATTTACGAATTTGGAGAAAATGTGAAGATCCCGTGTCAGACAGCTGGTATGTCTGATGAACAATGTGTGTGCAGAATATATCAAGAACTTCTCAAGCGGTCCAGTTTTAAAATGAGCAAAACGTTTGGACACTCAACCAAAGAGGGCATATAGATGACGAAGAATATACAGAGATTTCAGCATCGGAAGGCACTGGGGAACTGCACATCTATTAAGGCACCTAAATACTTTTGCCCTTCAAAATAGGGTCTTAATATGTGGACCAGGGCAGGGGATTTAGCTCAGTGGTTCCAGCATCTGAATGTAAGCACAAGGTCCTGAGTTTGATCCCCAGTAACCACCTACAATAATACCCGGCGTGGTGACTCATGCCCACCAGCAATCAGGACCACACACCACAATGCCGGGCGTGGTGGCTCACGCCTGTCATCCCAGCACTCAGGAGGCAGAGGCAGGAGGATTGCTGAGTTCAAGGCTTGCCTGGGCTCCATAGTGAGCTCAGGGCCAGCCTGAGGTACAAAGCGAGACCCTGTCTCAAAAAAAAAGAAACGTGGCCCAGCCTGGCCTCTAACTCCTACCTTCCACCTGTCTTCCCACCTCAGTCTGTGCGTAGCTGGGCCGCAGAGCAGCGCCACTACTGGCTGATTACAGAGGACACAGAGACCTTAGTGGTGGGAACGTAAAACGGTCCAGTCATTTTGGAAAAGTTTCCAAAAAAACGAAACAGTCTTTACACGTGACCCAGTTGTACCACTCCTGAATACTTGCTGAAGAGAAATGAAACTTGTGTCCACACACAAAAAAGGAATACACAGATAATCATACAGCTTCCTTCGTAACTGCCAGAAACTAGAGTCGGTGCCAGGATCCCTGCCGAGGGTGTGGGCACATGGCGGCACCTCGGTACTGTCAGGTCCAACTCGGCCGTTCAAGAGGAGGGAACTGGACACACGAGGGCCGATGCCACAGACCGTCCAGAGAGAAGTGGGCCGGTGTCAGGCCCTGTAACGCCCCTGCCCTCACGCGGAAAGCCGGGGTCCCAGGGTAGGCGCCTGGCGCAGGGCGCTCGCCAGTCCGGGGCTGGAGGAGCCGCGCTGTCCCGCCCGAGGTGGCAGCTGCCCGCAGGCCGTGGCTCGCAGCCGTGCTCGCACGCGCGAGGCCGTGGCTTCAGTGCCCAGCCCTGCAGAGGGCCGACGCGCGCGGGTCCTTGCGCACGCGGGAGCCCCTGCACCGCGCGAGCTGACCGCCTGGCAGAGGTGGGGTCCATGCCCGTGCTCCCTGTCGCCTCAGGCTGCAGCAGTCGGAGAGGGCGAGGCAGGGCGCGGAGGAGCGGAGCCACAGGCTGCAGCGGGAGCTCAGCGGGAGAGTTGGCGCCCTGCAGCTCCAGCTGTCCCGGCTGCAGGAGCAGTGGTAGGAGCCCGGGTTCGGGTTCGGCCCTGAGCGGAGGCGGGAAGGGTGGGGGCGGGGCTGGCGGGACTTCCGGGCGCCCGTGTGATTTGCCTCCCCCCGGGGTGGGCCGGAGGGTGCCCCCTCGCTGCCTGCTGGGGGCTTCCGGGGGCCCTTCGGGTGCTGTCCTGCTGTCTGCACTGGTGCGTGAGGGACTGTGGGGCTGGCTCGCAGATCTCCCGTCGAGACTAATTCCAGTTCGTTTGGGGAAGCAGTTCAGGTTTAGAGAAAGAGTTGAGGTCAGAAAAGGAGCAAAGACAAGGCCTTCAGCGAGAGCTGCAGCGTGAGAAAGACACCTCGTCGCTGCTGCGGACGGAGCTGCAGCAAGTGGAAGGGCTGAGGAAGGTGAGCGGCGCGTGGGGGGAGGGGCAGGCCAGGCCGCTCGGCCTGCGGGCAGCTGGGAAAGAGTGGCGTGGACGAGGGAGCCTCCGGTGACCACGCAGAGGCTCAGGAGAGCGGCAGTCCAGCACGTGGCACCCCGAGAGCCACTGCCCGCCGGAGGAGACCCTGGCACCTTCCCTCCGGGCGCTGCAGGACTGGGCCCTGGGACCGTGCCAGCACTCTGACCCGTCTGGGCACTCCCTTACAGAGCCACCCGTGAGGTCCTGGGGTGGACTGGCCCCTCAAAGACCCCACTCAGGGGTGCTGCCTCGCGGAGGTGCGGGGAAAGCAGAGGGCCAGCGGGGGGAGGCCTGGGGCGGCCGACTGTGCCGTGCTGTGGACTGCGGCTCTGCTTCCAGCCCCCCGTGACCCCACCCCACTCGCGTGGACGGAACGTCAGCGGCGAGACACGCTCGTGCCGCCCCGCGCGGCCCTGTCCCAGGTGCGGGACGCGTCTCCGTCAGAGGTGCAGCGGGCGCCTGAAGTGCAGTGCTGCCCGGCCCAGCCCCGAACTGCTTAGCTGCTGCGCGCTTGGGGACAGGCTGGCGGGGAGGGATCTGCCAAAGATGACACTGGCGATTTTGCAAATTGATTTGCTTGTTGCTCTGATTACTAAAACTTTAAAAACTACCTGGCTGTGGTGGCTCACGCCTGTCACCCCTGCACTCGGGAAGCAGAGGCAGGAGGATTGCTGAGCCCAAGGCTTGCCTGGGCTACACAGTGAGCTCAGGGCCAGTCTGAGCTGCAAAGCCAGACCCTATCTATTAAAAAACAAACAAACAAAACCTAATAAGCTAACCGTGCACACACTCATCCAGCCTGAGAGAGGCTGAGGCAGGAGGATCGCCTCAAGTACAGGGCCAGTCTGAACTGAAAACCTCGTATGAAAAACTTACACATGCAAAGGAATCTTAGAACTCTGCAAGATGTATGTTTGTCCATTTTAGGAGCTGCTGGAGCTGCAGGAGGAGAAGGCGGAGTTACAGAAGGTCTGCGGCGAGCAGGAGCAAGCCCTCCAGGAAATGGGTCTGCACCTCAGCCAGTAAGCATCCGTCCCCCCCTTCCTGCGGGCTTGGGGGTGGCGGCGTGGGTGGCCTGCTCTCCCCTGCTTCCCAGCCTGCCTTGCTCCTTCCTCAAGGGCGGCTCCTCCACTGGCCGGGACACTGGTGTTCACCGGCTGAGAAGGCGGGACCACAGTGCTCCCAGGCCCAGAATGGAGGCTGAGGTGGGCAGAGGGGGCTGCGCCCACCGCCTATGGTTCTGGGCACTTGCCAGCCTGAAAAAGGCCGACAGCCTCTGAGCCCCGAGCCATCCCTACAGGTCACTGAGTAGACCCAGAGTGGCACCTTGGCACCTGGCAAGGGCACCCGAGGCTTCCCCTGCACTGGTCCCAGGCCTGTGCTGCTGACAGGATCCCCCAGGCAGGCACAGGGACTGGTTTCCAGCTGGAACTCCTCCGGGGCCTCCACGCAGTTTGTCAGAGGCCTGTGTCTGGGCTGCGGGCACCAGCAGTGTGGCCCATGTGCCCGCGCCTGTAGTGGTCGGGTTGGCAGGGTGCGCTGTGTACCCCGAGCCTTGCCGTGGAGACCTCGGGCTAATCTAACATCAGTTTAGACTAATCTCTGGCCAAGAAAGGCTCCAGCTGTTCCACTCAAATTGCATTTGATTTAGTTCTGCCAGGGACACCGAGTCCCTCCTGTGGCGCTGTCCTCAGAGGAGACTGGAGCATGGGCACACGCAGCCCCACACGCATGCACACATGCACACACCCACGCCTGCGGCGTCCTGGCGGTGGTGCGGCCTGGAGAAGCCAAGCGGTGAGACTGCTTGGCTGCAACCCTCTCCTCACCTCGAGGCCCGGCGAGCTCAGACGAGTGATGAGGCGTCTCCGGGTGGCGCTCGGAACCAGGGCCCGCTGCCCGCTGCCCGCTGCCCGCTGGTGGCGGCTGAAGCCTCTTGCTCGTGTGAAATGGCCTTTCTTCTCCAGGTCCAAGCTGAAGATGGAGGACATAAAGGAAGCAAACAAGGCCCTGAAGGTACCAGACGATTGGTCTTTGCATAAATGCTCCCCACACCCAGGGGGATGAACCCAGGGCTCGGCACAGAGCTGCATCTCGAGAACTTTGATTTGTTTTGTTTTGTTTTGATTTTTGAGACAGGTTCTCGCTTTGTAGCTCAGGCTGGCTCTGAGCTCACTGTGTAGCCCAGGCAAGCCTGGAACTCAGCAATCCGCCTGCCTCTGCCTCCCGAGTGCTGGGATGACAGGCGTGAGCCACCACGCCCGGCACTGTGGGATGTGGTGCTGATGGCTGGTGGGCCTGAGTCTCCACGCCCGGTATTGTATGTGGTACCGGGATTGAGCCAGCGACCTTGCGCTTGCTTGCCACGCAGGTGCCAGAACCACTGGGCTAGATCTCTGGCCCAGACCTTTGTTTCTTACTAAGACACTACATCGCCCAGGTTGGGGTCAGACGGGTCGTGCCCCCCCAGCCTGAAGAGTGCTGGGCCCCGGGGTCCCGCGCCACGCCAGCCTGCCCCGTGCCTGAGGGCAGCGATGACCTGGACCGCAGTGCCGACAGAGGCCCAGTGAGCTGCAGGAGAAGGGAAAGCCTGCAGGGCGCCCCGGCGGGGAGGCGGAGGCAGCCCACCGCACGCGGGTGGGGAGGGAGGCCTGGGGCGGCGGCAGCACCTGGGGAAGCCGGAAGGGCGGCTGGGCCTGCTGTCAGCGTCCGCGGCGCCCCCCCCTCCTCAGGGCCACACCTGGCTGAGGGACGACGAAGCCACGCGCTGCAAGCAGTGTGACAAGGAGTTCTCCATCTCCCGGAGGAAGGTACGCGGCCCCGGCGCAGCAGAGGCGCCTCTGGCCCGGCCCCTTTCTGGGTGCCGCTCAGCCCCAGCCCCGGCCCCACCAAGGCCTTCAGGTCTTCTGCGTGAGCGCTGCCATAGCTAAGAATAGCCTTGAACATTTTCTGTTCGGCCAGTTTTTGCGAAAATGGATCCATGGGTCACAGAAGTCTCTGGCGAGGGGCAGGGCCAGCGTGCCTGTGCTGGCGTGGCCGCCTCGGGTCCGGGAGCAGCCGGGGAGCAGGAGCGCGGGGACTCGGAGGCCCGCACACTGCGCCGCCGGGACTGTGCCTCCAGGCTCACCGTGGACCTGGCGCGGGCAGGTGCTGAGGCCGCCTGGGCTCGGTGCCAGTCCAGGGAGTGGGCGCAGGCTCCTGGGGCCGCATCCCCGCAAGGAGCAGCCAGAGCACCCTGGTCAGGACCGGAGAGCGGCGGAGAAGGGGCGGGCTCCGTGGGCCGCAGGGCAGGTGTGCAGCCGTCCCGAGGCCTCTGGCGCTCTCTCCTAGCACCACTGTCGGAACTGCGGGCACATCTTCTGCAGCAGCTGCTCGGGCAGCGAGCTGGCCCTGCCCTCCTACCCGAAGCCCGTGCGCGTGTGCGACGGCTGCCACGCCCTGCTGCTGCAGCGCTGCTCCTCCGGCGCCTCCTAGGCTGCCGCCCGACACCTGCCAAGCCGGACGCCGAAGCCTCTGGACTGCGGCACCCTGGATGCACACGCGGGCAGGAGCGCCCCGGAGCTCACGTGGCATGGACTCCCGGACCGGCCACTCCCCCCGCCGGCCCTGGTCCAGACGCGACTGCAGCCTCGCCCGCCAGCGTGGCGCCTTCCGCAGCAGTGTGCTCGTGGGTCATCGGGCTTCTCTCCCCCGTGTCCGGCTTGGTGCCTTGTCTGTCCTGGAGATTTGGCCTGCCCTGTTCCTGAGGCCCTGCGATTAAAGTCCTTTATTTTTCACTTGGGCGTGGTGTCCAGTGTCCCCTGGCAGCGCCACCTGTCGTGGGCAGGTGGCATTCAGCCTCACTACACAAATGCTCCTGGACTACAGCGGGGTTATGTCCAGGTGAATTTAGCTCAGTGGTTCCGGTGTCTGCCTGGCAAGCACAAGGTCCCAAGTTCAATCCCCGCTAACCACACACCACAATGCCCAGCGTGGTGGGCCATGCCTGTCATAGCACTCGGGAGGCAGAGGCAGGAGGATTGCCAAGTTCCAGGCTTGCCTGAGCTACAAAGCAAGACCCTGTCTCAAAAATACATAAAACACAGAGAAGGTCCCTCGTCAACAGCTGCTCAGTGCCCCATTCTCTTCCCCTTCAGCTCCTTCCCTCCTCACAGCCTCAGCTCTGCCCCACAGCAGGGTTCGCGACGGACACCGCAACAGGTGAGTGGCAAAGGTTACTTCTGCCCAGAGCTCAAACACTGGCGCGCCACCTTCCGATAGCCCAGAAGCTTCCAACTCACAGTGCAGGTTGGTTAAGGAGAGTCAGACGAGGGGCCCGTGCCGGGGCCAGGGCTCAGCAGAAGGGCATGTTCTGTTCCGAGCACGCAGAAGGCCCTGGTTTGAGTCACTGCAGCAGTCCCCAGTGACAGGGCTCAACACAAGGTCTAACAGAACCAGATGGTTCCGGATTCGCTCAAGTTAGACCCACTTTCCAAGTTCCTAGCCCCGTCCCCTTGCTTCCTGTCACAGGCTACATTCAGCTAACCATTCAGGAACCTCAAGCCATGGATACCAGGTCTCAGTTCTCAACTGGCCAGGGCTCGGGAGCAGCGACAGGCTCAGCGCACCTCCCAACTGCCACTTTCTCGTCCGCGACCTTAGCGAGACCTTCCCCCGCTAACGAGGGACCCCCTCCTGCAGCTCGGGCAGTCAGGCGAGGTGCTCCGTGCTGCTGCCCGCAGGCCCCAGCGGCCAGCTCCACACCTTGCCCTTCACACCAGCTGTCCAGTCAGGCACTCACCCACATCCTCTTCTCGTCTCCGAAGCCCCTGTATGGGAGGCAGTGCCCTCCCACACCACAGCATGCCCACACGCCTGCGTCCCGGGCCTGCCTCCTCAGGACTGCCTGCACGTACCTTGTATGTACTCGTATTGAGTTTAACCTAGCAGAACGTCACTAACACACTGCAGGAACTGACTCGGACTAGTCCTGTCTGTTCACAAATACCGCTCGCTGTCAATAGTGAGGAAAGGTCATGGGGTTTTCCCATCCTGCGTACTTCACTCAGGAAAGCAGGTGTAGCTCGTAATACACTGTCCAGGGTGGGGCCCCAGATCCCACCCGGGCGCCCTCACTGACCTCTCGGCCGTGCCCGCAAGCCTCCTGCCATGCAGGCCAGGCACCGCTGGATCAGGTCCCATGGGCCCCTTTCATGCCAGAAGAGCTCTAGAGACAGAAGCTGAAGACCTCCAACAGCGGGCACAGCTGCCAAGCCTCTGGCAGCCAGAGAGGCAACCCTACACCCAGGCAGGACAGACAGCCCCGTGACACTGAGCCACAGACAAGACAGAGTGCAGTTTTTAAAAGATTTATTTGACAAGTTCCACTTAGCGCAATACACCTAAAAGGAAATCACAATACAATGAGATTTAAATCAAGGCCTCAGAATTTCATACAAACACCAAGACCAAATCCTAAGGCATTGGTATTGCGTCTCAAAATTTCCCCATTAACTTAAAAAAAGAAAAGCTTAAACTTACGTGCCTTAAGGGTTATTAAATGAAACTAGAATTAACATGCCAAATGTTTCACTTTTAATTGTAGACACAGCTCCTATATTGAATTTTACAAAACAGCATGTCTCTCAACATGCATCCAAACAGTGTTCCATGTCATGTGATACAGAGCAACATTTAACATAATTCAACTGCTTTAACCTAAATACACTTACTGTTTAAGTACATCCTACAATATAACTAACTTGCAAAAAGCTGAAAATTGTTTAACAGTTATGGTTTACTCAACTTCGATGTTACATCTGGGTAACTTGTGTTCAAAAATACTGAACCTTGAGCCTTTTTAAAAAACAATCCTGATTTCCCCTGATGGGAGTAATCATAAATCACAAGCTTGAATCACAAAAACTGTTAAACTGAAGATTTTTTTCCTCTAAAAAAGTCGACCAGGAGTAAGCGATCAGGACCATTTACATTCCCCATCCACCACTCATACTGGACATGCTAGACACCCCTCCCATTCCGTTCACGCCCACAGATGCTCGGCTTCCACTACTGTAGTAACTGCTGTCCACTGCTCCTTCGCTGCCTGCAAAGAGATTCGACAAGTTAGGAGTAGTGTAGACAATCAGTCAAATAAAACAAGATTCCAAGAAAAGTTGAAAAGGTATACGAGTATAAATGGCTGCTGTCCAAGTGGCGAGAAGCACGTTTGGGAAGGGGATCCCAACTCCAAACAAGTCCCGATTAACCCCTTTCTCTGCAGTACCGACTTGCCAGATTCTTGTGCTACCATTTAAATGGATTCTTCAGGAACAATGTGGAAAATTAAGTTTAAAGGAAAACTAGTGTTTTTCAAAAATTGCAAAATTACTTCATGTTTTTAAGGCTAAAACAAGGCAGTTTTTTAAAAAAATTTACCATAACACAATGCCCATTGAGTGGCAAATATGAATAGGGAGCACAGGGGAAGTCTTGCTTTTCCTATTCACAGTGGGCAGGTGAGAGGACAACACTGAAGCCACTCACTCAGCCCACAGGCAGCCTCCAAGGAGTTAAGTCTGGGCCACTGACTGCTATCGAGACAGTGTTCACAACACATCATCATCTGCTATTGGGAATTTAAGTTATATTTTTTGAGAAAATATTTACCTATGCAATGTTTGATTGAAAATCACTGGAGTTTTCCTGTAAAACTTGGTCTGCAAAAGGATTTTGTAGGGTAAGACTATCATACCAAAATCACCATTCTTTAGACCAATCGAAAAAAATAAATAAAACCATCCCTAGGTTAACTGACTAGTGTTAAAATACGGTCCTGAACCCAACCACCATTCTATTATTTAAAAAAATCTTCAAAAATTGATTTAATGCTAATGAAGACCAAAAAAACGAACTACTTAAAAGTTTTAACAAATGAAGGCACGTGTTTTCTGGCTCGACAGTATGCTAAAGTTGCAATGACTACTATTAACACCTACAATACTTGCCCCCATGATTGTTGCTCAAAGTTAATATAAAGATTAGAATTAAAAGTATACATTAAAATAACCCAATCTCACCAAAAAGAAGCCTGCATATTCCCGACTAAAGAAACCTACCTAAAACTTACTCTAGGTGTGTAAAAACGCACGCTTACCATATCCGCTCATGCTGCTCTGGCCACCGTAGCCGCCTCCATAGCCACCACTCAGCTGCTGGCTGGCTGGGCCACCGTAACTGGACTGATTTGCTGTTAAGTTAAGAGATCATTAGAGCCTCACTCCTCATTTAAGATGGCACCTGGTAGTACCGGGCTAGTAACTATCTGATTTCTACTCTCAATCTTCTATTATCCGAACCCTCTGCCTCCTCCCCCTCCTATCACCACATGAACCTTCTCATTCACCGCTTCACCTAGTCAGACATTAGGAACCAAGTGCCGGATGCAATGCCCACCGGCAGGACTAGTCACAATTGCACAGGACAGGCCTTGTGAAGACCTGCAACCGCCTGGCTGGATTTAGCGGGGTGGGGCATCCCCCCTGGCCTGAGAGCCAGCTCAATCAGTAACTGGTATCAATGCAAACCTAATGATGCCCAGCTAGTTATGCCCACAAAGTTTAGGCCTGTGTTTTTGCTATTCATTTTTTACATTTAAACTGTGTGCTGAGACCACTTAACTAGTTCCATTCTGTAGTCCCACCCCCAACATGATCTATCCTAAGCTGATTTAGAAAACAAGACTTAAGACAGCACTAATTACAAAATTCATACACGTTAAAAA
Source organism: Thryonomys swinderianus (assembly GCA_004025085.1). Classification (NCBI taxonomy): domain Eukaryota; kingdom Metazoa; phylum Chordata; class Mammalia; order Rodentia; family Thryonomyidae; genus Thryonomys; species Thryonomys swinderianus. The sequence goes on from PVIC010013525.1 coordinate 22,806, forward strand.
CCTATTCTTTGCCTAACTTACATTGTTAAACTAACTTAATTATGCTAAATTCTTTAAATTGATCATCAACTTATACAGATAAAAATGTTTCATTTTTAAAAAAACTATCGATATTTACATAAGCCCATGCCTCCCATCATTTGGCTACCATAAGCACCACCGCTTGCTCCTGCTGTAGAATTCAAGAAGAGTTCTACATATCTGTGTTCTGAAATGAGAGAAAAGGCATACAAGGTTAGCTTTAAAAAAAGACACTAAAGTGATATTTACACAAACCCATGCCTCCTAGCATTTGGCTACCGTAAGCACCACCGCTTGCTCCTGCTGTAGAATTCAAGAAGAGTTCTACGTATCTGTGTTCTGAAATGAGAAAAAAGAAAAGTTTAAAAAATGCATGTTGATGAAAAACAAAGTACTTCAAAAGTTCTTACTCAAGTAGATATATCAAATAGTTGCTCACATTTATAAGAATCTTTTGAACACTCATCTGAACCATCAATGCAAGACAAACTTCACAATATATTACAAATCCCCTTCTGCCTAGTTTGTTTTTTGAGACAAGAGTCTCTACCGTTAGTTCAAGCTGGCCTTGAACTTGCAGCAATCCTATCGCAGCCTCCCAAATGCTACCACTGGGTATGTACCACCAGTTTTAAAACCTACAAACTAACATATCCAAGCTAATCACGCCCCACCAGTGGAATCAAGTTTCTCATGCATCTTTATTATTCTATTCCTCTATCTTGACTGGGCACGTAATACAGCTGCCTCAGGAGTCCCAAGTGCTCTAGTTACACTTACGCATATTTGCTTTGTCTTTTGACATAGCTGCAACAGCATCTTCGTGAGTGGCAAATTCAACATCTGCTTCACCAGTTACTCTCCCATCAGGACCAATCTCAATGTGGACCCTCACCGGATTGAGTGGTGAAAAAAACTGAAACACAAGATTCACCAAAATTTCTTTTGCAGCACTGGGGACTGAACCCTGGACTCAGGATTGGCAAGCCAGCACTCTACCAGTAAACTAAACTCCAGCTCATCTTTCTAACGTTCTGAAAAATTTAATTACATGATTCTCAAAGGAGGAGGAGGCCTAACCTTGAACTTCCACATCACCTTGCACTTACGTTATAAATGTCATTCTCAGTAGCTCGGTAAGGTAATCCCCGCATGTGGACACAATGTCCGGTTGTGCTCTGGAAAGTAGAGCCACCATCCCCGTATCTGTGATCAGACATTCCTGAAAAACAGTAATTGAGGTCTGGATCAACAAGTGTAAGTATTCTTCAGGTGGGAAATTTAATTCTTACCTTACCTCTTCCAAATCTATCAGACCCAAATCCATAGCCATCATTATAGCCATTATAATCATCATAGCCTCCATAGCCTGAAAAACAAAAAGTACAGTTACTCAAGTAAGAATTCCTAGATAAAAGAGAAAGAACGGATCCAGCTTTGCAGATTGCTCACCTCCGCCATAAGCACCGCGCCTCATTCTCTCAAAGCCAGCTCCTCTGCCAATGCTATTATACCCTCTGCCAGCCCCAGGCCTGTCGTAGGGACCTGGTCGCTGCATGGCCATGAGCTTTCGTGGTGGATCATAATGAGTTCGAACTTCGGCCCGACTGCTTTTAAAGATTTCAATATACCTAAACCATTGTCCAAGAGGGGAATGGGGTGGGGAGAGAAAACATTAGTTCATTTCATACAGGCACTCAGTTATACAAGAAAACAGTCTAGTCATAGCCATGAAACTGACTAATATTTAAAAAGCCAGATTTCTTTTTTGCATAGGCAATGACCAGAAAAATCACTCAACAGTAAAACAATGTCAATTCTATTGGAAAATAAGTCACTCCTCTGAGGCAAGCCCAACCTTAAGGGTAGTGAGGAGCATTGTAAATTAACAGTTCAGGAGGGAAAGAATTCCACTCAACTTTCAACATTTCAACTCAAATGCATTGGCAGCATGTATAGCAAGTGGGCTAAAAAGCCGGCCTTCGCCAACAGTCCAGCCCACACTACACATTTCCTGTCGCCAAGAAATACCCCAGCCTATGCTTTTAGTAGGAATCAGCATAGGTAAGCGCATGCTTCAATGAAAAATAGTCACAAGCAAAGAGAATAAAACCTTTTGTGACAATTTCTTGAAAGCTATGCTTATTAATACATATGCAGGATATTTATACAGCAAGAAAAAGTTTGTTGCATTTCAACTTTAAAAACAAGATCAGAAAGTATCACATTTTCTTATGGTAATATTAATCTACTAGATGGGTGTTATGACAGGTAAAGCCAGATTTGCATTAATTTTTTAAAGCCATAGTCTCTCAACTCCATTGACTGGGTTAACAAATAAGGAACATTACAAAACCCTAAAGTAAATCGAATTAGTGACCATTTTAAAACCTCAAATTTAGTTTGACTATAGTATGGGGTAAAAATTTGAAATTGTGGTGAAAGGTCAATTAATGGTGACTAGGAAATGGATAGATTTCCTCCTAAGCAGAGAGAATATGGATTTAACTGTTTACCATAAGAAAAGTGACAAATCCACCAGCCATCCATCCCCACCTGTGCCCTATTCTTTCCTTGTGTTTCTTTAGAGCCTTTTCAGCTATTTCCTGTGAAGCAAACTGCACGAAGGCCTCCCCCGTACTCCTCCCCTGGAAGTCCACCGGCAATGTTATCCCATTTGGCACGATTTCCAACCCTTCAACCCAAGGACAAATAACCCCAGTAGGGGGGCAATATTAACATCACAAGCCCAGAAATGATTCTTCTTATAGCTTTAAATAAACCAGAACTTTAACTTTAGGTGAATGGTATGCTTTCAACAAGTACTCTTTACATATGCATTGCAACATTATGAAGTTCCACTATTAAAAGTACAACACAATTCTTAACACACCTCATGGGGCACGGTATGCATTTGTATTTTTAAAAACTTGCTGCTTCGCATAGGGTGCATTAAGAATTCGACAGTTAACACTTATCTATGCAATGTATTGTTGAGAATTATACAATAAAATTTCAAGCATTAAAACAAGTTTTACTAAATTCAGACACACCTTTTACCTCATTTTATATTTCAACACTTTAAGTTATTGGAACTTCAAGTTTTTAAAAGTACACATTTAAACAGTTTACATAAAAATTCAAACAAATCATATATAATCAACAAACATACAATCTAAACTTCGAACAAACTATCTACACAGTACAGTCATGCATTCTTATGTTCTAACAGTAGTATGAGTCACTTCTGGAAATTCCGTTTATGAAAAATCCTTTCCGTGGATACATTCCCAAGCTTACAAAAAGGGCTTAAAGCACTGTCCTAGAAGATATGAAATTATGTTCATATTTAACGTTGACAGATAGCATTCAATTCTCACCAATTTAGATAAAACAAAACAGACTTGATTTCAAAAACTCTGACATTAGGACTTGATACATTATCATCTAACACTAAAGATTTTAATACATACTATATAAACCATGAAAGGATTTCTTGCTCAATTCCAGCTTATTTCATTGAGTATTAACGGTACTTAATACACATGATGTTAACATTCTGCTAAACATGCAATCTTATCAGCTCTTCAGCATAAAAACATTCAAATACTTTAGGCCCAGAACAGTTTCAAAATACTTTCTATGCTTTATTTCAGATACTCAATACAAGCATCACACCTACACTTGAATATGACTTTCAGTTAACAATTTATATAGGCTGGCTAAACTATAACCTCTCTCCATGGTTTCTGGGTTTTTGGGGGAGGGACTGAAAATTAAACCATTAGAAATATTTTTGTTTCTATGACTTAGATTAAGTAAGTGTCTTACAAACAACAGACACTAAGTTATAACCTAACTCATACTAATTTAATGGTATGGGATCTTACCTTTAGCTTGAAGTACTTGCTAAGCAGCATGTGAGAAAAGTAGTTAAGCTGTTGAGGATAGTGCTCAAAAAAATCTACTCTAAACTAAGATACTACATACAAAGTTTACATTTTTGGAAGTACTTTTGATTTCCACCTTTAAGATGGGCTTAAGTTATTTGAAGGTCTCCAGGAAGAAAACAAACTCATCAGCATATATTCATAACCTAGTTAGTACCTAGGCTACTCAACAACTACTCAATCATGTTGCCAGAAACTAACCAGAACTCACTGCTCAGCAACAAGACCACATACCTGAGAAGAACTGAACAATTTCTTCCTTGCTACATCCAAAGGGGAGTCCTCTAAGCCGTACAAAGCCATCATTGGCCGTGTCAGGACTATTTGGACCAGTATGCTTCAACACCCAATCCATTTCAACGTTGTTTGACTTGAATACTGAAAGAGGTGCTTAGAATTAGTCAATTTTGGAAAGTTAGAGCACACAGTTCAGTTTCCTGGGTCTTTAGATAAGCTAGGAAGAGCTGCCATAAACTCCCTTAGATGACCATTTCCATGCGGTCAAATACCTAAAATTCAGAAGGGGTAAGATCTCTATAGGTTTAATATTTTATTTAGTGTTACTAGGGCAACATAAATCAAACCTTCAACATATCTGTGTCCCATAGTTTCTCTGTCTTTTTTCAGGGCCAATTTGACTTCATCTTCTGATTCAAGTTCAACAAAAGCCTCGCCACTTGGTCTGCCTTCTCTGGTGTAGATGAAACGAATACCTTGAGCCCCATTTTGAATTTTGCAGTCTGGAAAGAAAACAACCGTTAATACAAAATTTAAAACCTAAGACCACCTCTGGTAATACTAGCAAGAGTATTTTCACCAGGCGTGGTGGTACACCTATGATCCCAGCACACAGGAGGCTGAAGCAGAAGAACCGCCTCCAGTTTGAGGCCAGCTTGGGCTACATAGTGAGTTCAAGGCCAGCCTGAAGAGTATTTTCACATTAACAGTAAAACATAGGCACCTGTAAAGTCCAAAGCAACCAAGACGCTACCAATTTATAGCACGTAAACAACCATCTCTTGCCACCAATCTCATTCCCTAAATGGCACTCAATATGCAAAGCACCTAAGTATATCAGTCCTAGTTACTCAAATTTCCACTGGTGCTTTTTAACTATGAACCCCACGCTGGCCTCCACCTATGGAGGTCCTCCTGCCTCAGCCCTTCGAGGACCAGGATTACAGACATATGCCAACAGCATGCATGTTTTTCTAACTTCTCAGGGGAAAAAAAAGTTTGGATCTCATTTACAACATATTCAGTATTACAGCATTTTCTGCACAGTTTTGTTCTGGGTAATCTTTCAGATGTGCCTTACCAGCAGCCACATTACGATGTTCAACCAATCCATACTGCAGGCTTAATACTCACCTGAGAGGGGATCAGGGTTACCAAGCTAAAACGCTCCAAGTTGCACGGCTGAAGCCAAACCCAGTCTTGCCCCCTGCAAAAGTGGCTTCCAGTGTACTTAGTTCTTGTTTTACAGGTCATTTTCCATTACAGTAGTTCAATTCACAGTAAGTCAATACTGTAAGTGCCTAGCCCCAAACGGGTAATTTTTCCAAATAACTTTTTTCTGTCTACTTCTACAATAAAATGAACAAGAAGATTCTGGTACAAGTTATTCAGGGAACTTACAAGATGCAAAAAAGAATAAAAGAAAAACAAATGAGAAAGCTCTGCTTCTGTGGCCAGATCAGCAACTAAGTGAGCAAGAAATCTTCAATAACGGGAAATCGGTAAGGTCAACTCAAAGTACTGACATTTTAACTTGTTTAAGCAAAATGCGCAGTACCACATTTGGTATGAGTTATTTAGCAATCTTCTCCAATATGGAGAGGGCAACATTCCCCCATCCCCATTAATCCCTTCGCTACGACGCCATTCACCACAGTCGGGATGGCCTGAACGGCGGACCGCCGCGGCCGGAGCGCAGGCCGCCTCTCGCACTTTCCATTGCGTAACAGGCAGGGGCGGCGCGAGCGGCCTGGAGAGCGGCCCGGCCTGCGCCCGGCAGGGGGCGCCCCGCCCGCCCGTCCCCGCCGCCCGCCCGTCCCCGCCGCCCGCCCGTCCCCGCCGCCCGCCGCCCGCCCGCGGGCCCGCAGGGCGCGTCCCGCCCGCCGCGGCCGACTCACCGGAGAAGAACCGCTGCACCTCGTCGGCCGAGCAGGACCAGGGCAGGCCGCGCACCTTCACCACGAAGCCCTCTCCGCCCTCGGTACCCAGCATCATCGTCTCCTGCGAGCCCGGCGTCGAGACGCGCTGCAAGGCCGGGGCGGCCGGACCCGGGCACGTTACCGCGGGCCCCGGGAGGCCCCCGCGCGGACGTCCTCAGCCGCGGCGCCCGCGAAGCCCGCGCCGCCGCAGCCCGCGAGGCGCCGCCAAGGCCGCTGCGGACACCAAGGGCCAAAGCCCCGAGCCGAGGCGGCCCCGGACGCGGACCCCCGAGGCGGCCAAGAAATGGCGGCCGCCGCTTCCGCTCCGCCTCCTCCATCTCACACAATAGAGTCGGCGCGGCCTGCAGGCCCCGGCGGCGCCGCCGCACCTCCGCGAACCCCTCACGGCTCCCACTGGCAGCATGCACACGGCAAAGACCCCTCAGGCTCTACCAGGGGCTCCGGGGCAAACGATCCGCCCGAAAACCGCATCCTCCGAGGCCGCTGGGAGACAAAACAAGGACCCGCAGACACTCACCTACCGGAGCGAGTCGGCGCGGCGGAGGAGAAATGGCCAACGGGCGCCTGCGCAGCCTAAATAAGGCCCTTGCGAGAGCTCTGCGCACGCGCAGGCAAGGGCCTGCCCGCCCCCTCCGTCAGGCAGAGCTAAGGCGCATGCGTGATATCGCAAGGCTGCCCTCCTCCTACCCGCCGCCGATTCTCGTACGCGTGCGCTTTGTACAAGGCTCTCTAAACCCTCGAGACTTTGCGCCTGCGCCTACCCGCAAATATCGAAGTAGGACTGTCGGCGGTTTGGAAGCGAGTCGTTTGCGCATGCGTCTTCAAACGGTTCTTTCGCCCGGCCCGCCGAGGTGGGAGGGGCGCGGCGGCGGCGTCAGATCCTGGCGCGATCCCGGCCCGGGCCCAGGCGCCCTCTCTCCTGCTCGACCTCCCGGAGCCGGCGGCGCGGGCCGTGAGGGTGCGCTCCATCCGAGCCGGCCGCGGCCCCGCCAGCGGGAGGACGCGCGGCACCCTGACGGCGGACGCCCGCGCCCTCCCCGCGTCTGCCCCCGAGAGCGCCGGCCCCTCGGAGCCCGGAGGCCCCCTGTGCCGAACCCCCTGCGCCCTCCGCGCCTCTGCGGCGCCCGTGCTCAGCGCTCGGCCCAGGGTTTCCTGGGGGCGCAGCCTGGTCTCCAGGGCAACGGGTCCGCGGCGCGCTGGCTCCCAGCTCGGAGCTCGGCCCTACGGCAGCTCGCGGACTTCCAGTCTCCCACGACCGCCCGGAAATTCGGTGTTTTTGCTTTTAGGTTTTTGTTCTTTTTTTTTGAGACAGGGTCTCGCTTTGTAGTTCAGGCTGGCCCTGAACTCAATATGGAGCCCAGGCAAGCCTCAAACTCAACAATCCTCCTGCCTCTGCCTCCCGAGTGCTGGGATGACAGGCGTGAGCCACCACGCCCGGCACTGTGGTGTGTGGTATTGATTGTTGGTGGGCGTGAGTCTCCACACCCAACATTGTATGTGGTTACCGGGGATCGAACTCAGGACCTTGCTTGCGAGGCAGGCGCCGGAACCACTGAGCTAACCCTCCGGCCCGCTTTTAGGTTTTTTTTTAGTTTTTTGAGTCAGGGTCTCGCTTTGCAGCTCAGGCTGGCCCTGAGCTCACTATGGAGCCCAGGCAAGCCTCGAACTCAGCAATTCTCCTGCCTCTGCCTCCCGAGTGCTGGGATGACAGGCATGAGCGAGCCACCACTCCCGCATAGTGGTTACGGGGATCAAACCAGGGACCTTGTGCTTGCTAGGAAGGCGCAAGAACCACTGAGCTAAATCTTCAGCCCAATGTTTAGTTCTTAATGGCTGTGGGTCGCTGATCTGCCTCTGTACTACTACCAAATTTCTAGCCAGGTGTGGTGGTGCACACTTGAAATCTCAGAACTTTGGGGAATTTAGAGACTTACTGTTGTTTCAAAAAAAGGCTGAGGTTGTATCTCTGAGGGAAAATGCCCAGGACCAAGGCCCACAAAATTCCTCATAGACTGTAAAGTACAGGAAGACCAACATCACTGAGGGAGCTGAACTTCTGTGGGGCAAATTTTTTGTAATATTTTAACAATTAGAAAACTGGCTATATTAGTTTTGTTTTGGTACGGGTGTGTGTGTGTGTGTGTTGAATTTATGACTGCTGTGAGGCAGGTGCTGGAATCACTAATTCCTCAACCTATTAAATTTATTTTATTCCACTGGTTATCAAGTAGGTGGAAATGAGACACAGCTTTTTCCTACAGTATTATCAGAAATTAGAGGAAAATTCTGTGTCAGCCGAAAGGGAGTCATGGAAAGCTAATACACCAGAAAACTGTTAGGAGCAAGCACCTTTTGTATTATTAGTTGCAGTAAAAATACTCAGCTAGAAATCTATTTTAAGGAAAGCACCTAATCCTCCTATGTAATTATATATTTCCTCTTGTTAGCTAGGTGTAGTGGTTCACACTTACAATCCAGCATTTGGGAGGCTAAGGATCACCATGAATTCAAGGCCAGCCTGAAGTATATATGGAACCTTTCTCAAAAAAAAAGCTGGGCGTAGTGGCTCCCACCTGTCATCCCAGCACTCTGGAGACAGAGGCAGGAGGATTGCTGAGTTCCAGGCTTGCCTGGGCTCCATAGTGAGCTCAGGGCCAGCCTGAACTACAAAGCGAGACCCTGTCTCAAAAAAAAAAAAAAAAAAGATTGTTGGTTTCCAGTGTTTTATAGTGTGTTGTTGTTTGTGGTCCTGACAAGCGAAACCAGGCCCTAGCTGCGCACTGTTTTGTTTTTGAGACAGGGCCTCACTATAAAGTTCAGACTGGCTTTGAACTCACTACACAGCCCAGGGTAGACTCTTGGTGATCCATCCTCCAGCCTCAGCCTTCCAAGTGCTAGAATGGTAACTATGGGCCACCACATCTAGTGTTAGCTAAGCACTCTACCGCAAAACTATACCCACAGGTTTCTCCTGGTAATTGTCATGTTTTGTGTTGTTTGTTTTCGGGGGGTGGTCTTGGTATGATTTCGGCTGAGCATGAACTCTCGATGTAGCCCAGGCTAGGCCCAAATTCACGAGATCCTCCTGCCTCAGCCGCCCTTGCAGTGATCCCGGCGCTGTGCCCCCACGCCCAGCCTGTCAGGTTTTCGTGAAGGTTAAAGCGGGCTAATAAAATGAACAGAGCTCCTCCTCTGTTTGATAAATGACTTTGGCATGGGGGGGGGGGTGTTTTTGTGGTACTGGGGATCGAACTCCAGTCCTGGTGCTTGTCAGGCAGGTGTGGTACCACTTGAGCTAAATTCCCATTCCCTCAGGCATTTGTTTTTAATTGAAACTTATGTGGACGTAGAGTTTTCTTCCAAAGGTTTGTCAAACTTGGTTCTTCCGTCCGTGCCTTTCCAAGTCCTGGCCTTGTGGCAGGTCCTGCGACTCAGGGACGGCGCGGTGGTGCCCCGGCCCTCCGCAAGCGCGGCAGGGAGCTGGGCCTGCGGCGACCGCCGAGGGCTCCCCTGGAGCTTAGCCGCCAGAAGCTCTGCAGGCGGACGCTCAAGCCTCGAGTGGCAGCGCAGAGAAGCTTCGGTCTGTCCAGACTGCATCAGACCCTTCAGGTGGAATGGTTTATGCAGGGGTGCACTTCTTATAAACGCAAGCTCCGGAGCCAGGCAGAGCACACACGCCCAGGGCCAGCCTTTGGGAGGCTGGGGCAGGAGGATTCCAGGCTCGAGGCTAACCCGGGTTGCACAGTGAGACTTTGTCTCAAAACAAAAACACCGAGCTATTAGGGCAAGCTTGGCTCTTGTAGGTCGGTGGTGCTGCAGATGCCGGGGCTGGCGAGGCGGGCAGGGTCCTTCCGGACCGGCCAGCCTCTGGCCGAGTGCTGTTCGGGTCACCGGCTTCGTCCCAAGTGCACGCCCGAGAGGGAAAGGACACTGTGCGCACCTTCCCGAGGGGCTCGCGGGCCGGGCCTGGCGCGAGACGGGCGGGCGCCGGCAGCCGTGGAAGGAGGAGGCGCCGAGCGGCAGCGGCCCCCGCGCAGCTGCCCACAGTGCTCGGCCTTGGCCGGGCGCTGCCGGAAGAGGAAGCTGCGGGCGCCTCGTCGAGCGGGACGGGCCGCGGGCTTCGCTGCACGGCGGCGGGAGGGCCCGGGGCGGCCGGGGGCGGGAGCGCCGGGAGCGCCGGGGCTCGGAGGGCGGCGCCGGCCGTCCTGCCGCGGAGAGCGGCTCCCCGGCCGCGCGGCGGCGCCCCTGCACCCCGAGGGGTCGCCGTCCGGGTCCGCAGCGAGATGCGGCCGGCCAGCAGGGGGCGCCAGAGGCGGGGCCGAGGAAGGCCTTGCCCGGAACTGCACCCACGCCCTGAATTCATTGGTACTGAAGCTCGAACTTGGGACCTTAGACTTGCAAGGCAGGCGCTGGAAGCACTGAGCTAAATTCCTGGCTCCCCAACTTTTTTTTTTGAGACAGAGTCTCATTTTGTAGTTCAGGCTGGCCCTGAGCTCACTATGTAGCCCAGGCAAGCCTCGAACTCAGCAATCCTCCTGCCTCTGCCTCAGGAGTGCCAGGATGACATGTGAGCCACCAAGGCCGGCTATTTTTATTTTTTGAGACAGGGTCTCGCTTTGTAGTTCAGGCTGGCCCTGAGCTCAATATGGAGCCCAGGCAAGCCACCGCGAACTCAGCAGTCCTCCTGCCTCTGCCTCCCGAGTGCTGGGATGACAGGCGTGAGCCACCACGCCCGGCACTGTGGTATGCGGTATTGATTGCTGGTGGGCGTGAGTCTCCACACCCAGCATTGTATGTGATTACTGGGGATCGAACTCAGGACCTTGCGCCTGCAAGGCAGGCGCGCCGGAACCACTGAGCTAACCCTCCGGCCCGGCTATTTTTATTTTTGAAACAAAGTCTCACTATGTTGTCCAGGATGGCCTTGACTCACTATGTCGCGCAGGCTGGCCTCAAACTCATGCTTGAGTTTGGGATTATAGGCCTGTTCCAACAAACCTGGCAACCATTAGTTTTAAATTTTGAGGCAAGGTTTCACTAAACTGCCCAGGTCCAGGCCAGGGATTTAGCTCAGTGGTTCCAGCGCCTGCCTGGCAAACGCAAGGTCCCAAATTTGATTCCCGATAACCATATACCACAATGCTGGGCATAGTGGCTCACGCCTGTAGTCCCAGCACTCAAGAGACACAGGCAAGAGGACTGCTGTGAGTTTGAGGGTAGCCTGGGCTACATAGAGAGTTCAGTCAGGTTCAGCCTGAACTACCAAGTGAGACCCTGTCTCAAAAAATTTTTTAAAAACCATAAAAATTCCCAGGTTGCCGGGCGTGGTGGCTCACGCCTATAATCCCAGCACTCGGGAGGCAGAGACAGGAGGATTGCTGAGTTCGAAGCTTGCCTAGGCTATGTAAGTGAGTTCAGAGCCAGCCTGAACTACAAAGCGAGACCCTGTCTCAAAAAAAAAAAAAAAATTCCCAGGTTGCTCTTGAATTTGTGATACTCAAAATTTTCAAAGCAAAATTTTGGAATGATTCTGAGGATTGAAGCCAAAGTCTTCACACTGAACCAAATCCCAAACCCTTTTTTTTTTTTGGAGTCAGGGTCTCACTTTGTAGTTCAGGCTGGACCTGAGCTCACTATGTAGCCCAGGCAAGCCTTGAATTCAGCAATCCTCCTGCCTCTGCTTCCCCATTGTTGGGAATGACAGGTGTGAGCCACCACTAACGACATAACGTCTTTTGAAACAGGCTCTTGCTGAATTGCCCAGGCTGGCCTTGAACCTGAGAGCCTCCTGCCTCAGCCTCATTTGTGCCAACATGGATGGGTCTTAAGTCAGCAATACACAGAAAGGAGGTGCCACGTGATCTCACTCAAATGTGGACCCTATGAAAATTGATTTCCCAGCAGCTGAGCGTGGAGTGGAGGGTGCGGGGGTGTGAGAGCCAGCGGGAGCAGCGCACTCTGCTGCACCTTAGAAAGACTGCACAGCAACTGCTTGGCCTCTCTCAAGCAGCCAGGAGAAAGGTCTGCGTGTTTCTGCCACAAAGTAGCAGTCAGTCTTCAAGCAGATACACTGCCTAGAATACGATCACGCATGTGCCCCGTACTTAATTCAATTTGTGGTGTTTAGTATGAATTAAATTTTTAAATTAGGACCAGAGGGTTAGCTCAGTGGTTCCGGTGCCAGCCTCGCAAGCGCAAGGTCCTGAGTTCAATCCCTGGTAACCACATATAATGCTGGGCGTGGAGAGTCACGCCCACCAACAATCAATACTGCATACCACAGGGCGGGGCGTGGTGGCTCATGCCTGTCATCCCAGCACTCGGGAGGCAGAGGCAGGAGGATTGCTGAGTTCAAAGCTTGCCTAGGCTACATAGGGAGCTCAGAGCCAGCCTGAACTACAAAGTGAGACCCTATCTCAAAAAAAAAAATTTTTTTTTTAATTAAAGGCTGGAGATTTAGCTCAGTGACACCATGCCTGAAGTGCAAGGTCCTGAGTTCAACTTCTGATACCAAAAAAAAATTTTTTTAACTGAAAATGAAGAGTAGGGGCCGGAGGGCTACCTCAGTGGTTCAGGTGCCTGCCTCGCAAGCACAAGGTCCTGAGTTCAATCCCCGGTAACCACATACAATGCTGGGCGTGGTGACTCACGCTCACCAGCAATCAGTACCACATACCACAGTGCCGGCTATGGTGGCTCATGCCTGTTAACACAGCACTTGGGAGGCAGAAGCAGGAAGATTGCTGAGTCCAAGGCTAGCCTGGGCTACATAGTGAGCTCAGAGCCAGCCTGAACTACAAAGTGAGACCATCTCAAAAAGGAAAAAAAAAAAATGAAGAGTAAGGGATTAACATGTACTATGTACATGTACCAACTCCCCACCAAGAATGTAAATCTTAGTACATATGTACTGTACTAATACAATAAAAGCTATATTTGTTGTTTTCTTGATACCAGAGACTCAGGCCCTTGTGTGTGCCAGGAGGTGCTGTGCTGCTGAGCTCCGTCCCTGGCCCAGATGTCCTATCTTCTTCTTAAGACAGGGTCTTGCTATTAGGACAGGCTGGTCTAAGCCCAGAGGTCCTCCTGCTTCAACTTCTTGAGTGCTGAGATTACAAGTATGCACTACCACTCTTGGTTGTTTTTGTTTTTCGGGTTTTTTCTTTTGTACAGGGGATCAAACTCAGGACCTTGTGCTTGCGAGGCAGGTGCAGCGCCACTGAGCTACAGCCCCAGCCCTTGCTGGTTTTTCTTCTGCGGTACCGGGGATTGAACTCAGGCTCTTATGCTTCCAAGACAGGTGCGGTACCACTGGAGCTAAATCCCCGGCCCTTGTTCTTTTTGAGACAAGATTTTACTATGTAGTTCAGGCTGGCCTCAAATTCGAAGCAATCTTCCTGCCCCAGCCTCCTGAGTGTCGGAAATACAGTTGTGCACCACCAAGCCCAACTTCAAGCTGCCATTTTATTGGCAACCTGTTGATTTTGACCTGCTAATAATTTTTAGAAAGTTTTTCATTTAAATCTTTTCTCCTCCCAATTCTGAGGATTGAACCCACTGAACCCAAGGCCTTCACAATGAGAGGTATTAAGAGCTTTATTTATTTAGTGACAATTCTAAGTGGTTAAATTGCCTAGGCTGGGTTTGAACCTGGAATCCTCTTACCTCCGCCTCTCAGAATGCTGAAATTATAGGTATGAGCCACCACATCCTTTATTACTGACTTTGAGACCTCACACTGAGCTAAATCTCCAGTCTTGTTTTTGGGACAGCGTATCCCTGTGTAATTCAGGCTGACCTTGAATTCACTATGTAGTGCATGCAGGCTGCCCTCAAAATTTTGAGAGAATCCCCCTGCCTCAGCCTCTCAGGTGCTCAGAGTATAGGTGTGCACCAGCAATCTTGTACCAGGGCCTTGTTAAACACATACATTCTTGGGCTCAAACTTATGTTTGGTTGGTTGAGACAAGGTCTTGGTTTGAGTTTTTTTGGTTGTTTTTTGTTTGTTTGTTTTTGAGACAGGGTCTCGCCTTGTAATTCAGGCCAGCCCTGAGCTCACTATGGAGCCCAGGCAAGCCTCGAACTCAGTAATCCTCCTGCCTGTGCCTCCCGCGGGCTGGGATGACAGACGTGAGCCCCCACACCCGGCACTGTAGTATGTGGTACTGATTGCTGGTGGGCATGAGTCACCACGCCTGGTATTGTTGTATGTGGTTACTGAGGATCAAACTCAGGACCTCGTGCTTGCCAGGCAGGCGCCAGAACCACTGAGCTAAATCTCTGGCGCCGATACTTAATCCATGTTAACATCAATGTGTATTTAAACACAAAAGAGAATTCCTCAGAAGAGTTAAGTGTCTAACAATGCTTTGTTTTGCACATTTCATTAGCATACACTCCACTGGAGTAGTGGGTAAGGACTCCCTAGCTCCCCCTGAAAGCAAGTCAGACTGAAGGACGCCACACTCTTCCCAGGCTTCACCTAACCCTGAAGAAATGGGGCAGACTGGAGGAGCCCATAGTGCTGCCTGGGTTTCCCAACCGAACAATTTACAACCCAGGAGAAAAGGTAGCGGGTGTCTGAAACAAGAGTCCCCACCTTCTTTCTATATCTACAAGTCTTGCATTTTGTTTATTTTCTGGCACTAAGGACTGAACCAAGGGTCTTGTGCATGCTAAACCAGCTTTCTACCACTGAGGCATATCCCTATCCCCGGTTAACCCTCAAAAGAAATGTGGGGGGGCAGAGGGTTAGCTCAGTGGTTCCGGCGCCTGCCTGGCTAGCGCAAGGTCCTGAATTTGATCCCCGGTAACCACATACAATGCTGGGCGTGGAGACTCACGCCCACCAGCAATCAATACCACATACCACAGTGCGGGCGTGGTGGCTCATGGGAGGCAGAGGCAGGAGGATTGCTGAGTTCCAGGCTTGCCTGGGCTACATAGTGAGCTCAGGGCCGGCCTGAACTACAAAGCAGACCCTGTCTCAAAAAAAAAAAAA